>JAFIRS010002987.1:0-165434 GCA_018342105.1 Gonioctena quinquepunctata
TTCTTTGTTTTGTCTTTAAAAATGTTTTTATAATTTTGTATAAATATTTAAAGAAATGTCATAACACGTTGAAGGACAAGGGAAATCCGAAATCGTTCTCATTGTGAACAACAGATTTGTATCTTTGTCAACATTCATAACTCAAAAAAATTAAATAGTATCCTGAGTATTTTTGGAGGAAACATTGCACTAAAATAAAGTATTCTCCTAAGTATCTTCAAAAAAAAAAGTCCAAAAAATAAAATATTGTAATCTTTGGAAAAAAAGTTACTCAAAAAATTGTACATCACACTGTACATCGCGTGATACAGCAAATACAACTAAATGAGTTTCTTATGACAAAACGATGCAGTGCGGCGTTGTGATGAAATTGAAAAGGTCAAATTTAGCTGGGTGGAGATTTAAACCGATATTTTATGCAGGACGACACTACACGAATTTGCACACAATCCGTGGCAGTTATCACGTGTCTCCTATATTAACTATGCAAAATTGAACGCCGTTCCGCGTTCTGTCCAATTTAATCCGGAATGTGTGAGGACGCAGTGCGGCGTTGTGTCACATTTGTCACCGATCTCTATGACGCCTTATGACGTTAGTGTCCATTAACGTGTTAAACAAACATAATACAGTTGTCATTTTCATACCCCATTTGAAATGTTAACTTACAGATATTTACAGTAACAATAGTCTAAGTTATTCGATTAATAACTCAAAAACGGTATAAGATAGGGGTAACATATGGTATATTTTTGGAGTCAGGAAACAAATATCATTCCAAAATTCAATAATATACAGGGTATCCCATTCTAAACAAAAATTATCCTGTGAACTCTGCACGCTACTGTATTTTTGTTAGCATTTTATCAAAATTCAGTCATAAACACACAACTTTTACGATGAACTTATTTTTCTATAATAACGATGATAAGGGTGGGTTATTTATAGTAAATAACCGGTACAGTAGAAAATAACCTATATGTTGAATGAAACTGTGAGGATCTTCATAGTGATCCCAAATAACATATCGCGGCTACAAATAGTTCGTCGTATCTGAAATAATATCATTATCTGATTCGTACTCTTTTCTCTCATGCTTTTCTGTCAACGTGTTGAAATGGTAGTGTTTTGGAAAGCCTAACCTACTAGTAACTGGGAGACTATGGTTATTTTGTCTGGGAGTTTTTTTTGTTACTGAATTTTCTTCTCTTTTTCAGAATGAAAATACCGAAGTCAATCAACAAAAAATTATCGATTCAGCACTCCATCAACAGATATTGATAAATGCTAATTTCAAACGAAATCCTATACAAATAAACGCATTTCGTTTTTCCTCGAATCGCTATTGACATAGGGAATTCAGTTGAAACTTGACTGATAGCGCTCAATTTAATTGGCTATCGAAAGGGGATTTCTGTGAGTTCAATCGACCGTCTGTATACAACCAAGCAGTGAAGATCCACCGAATGGATGATTACATAGGCGAATCACCATTTAGATATCGCAACTGTGACGTCAATATTTGAAGACTCATTCAAGCTCCTCGTTCACGTTTGATCTCGATAGGATGAAAGTGATCCAAGGTGATTTCAATGAAATGACATTTCCTAGAAGGGCCGAAATTGATTGAGAATCTTCGAATTAAACCAACTGATTGATAGGTATTGCCATTAACAAATGATGTATTCGATGGAATGAGATTCCGTAAGACTTCTTGAATTATATTGATTTGAATAATTAATGGAGTTTGCTGGCCTTCGTTGTCTCTAATTAGTTATTTTTCAATGTTTCCATGCCATTATAACTCCTGTTCATTTCAACTGAAGAGAGCATTACTATGCTCGAAAACATGTTATTGATTTATGTTTGATGCAATTGATTGCAAAAAAGCTGCCTTGACAACACCCCACATCTTCTCTGGGGTTTTAAATATATATTGTGAAGATAACTTTGAGTTCTTACTGAACTTCATTATCATTGATTGTATTTAGCTAGATTTCAAAGAAATACTACCTGTTTCTGAGGTTTGTTGACAACTTGGAGGCCAACATTCTCCAACCGAATGAAATACAATAATATTAATAATGATGGGTATAGAGGTCCCTAACACGAGATCCAGGGCCTGCCGTGGAGCAACTGAGACCATTTTGCACTTGTTGTCAGCATGGTCAGCATATGCGGTCTCAGCAAATATCCATCCTCATAACACGCCGTAACGAGTGGTGTATTACCATTTTACGACACTCGTACGGTATTGATGATGCAACAGTGCTGCCATACGCTCCGGGGGATATTGAGTCCGTTGTGGTGAATGAGGGGTGCCGAATTCATTGGAACTACTCATTCCCCATCCCCAAGCAAATACAAGCCAACAAGCCTGATGTAGTCCACTTTGATCGCCAGCAGAGAACGATATACGTCATAAATATGTTGAATACGAATATTTCAACGAAATGTGAAGTAAGTGTTTCTTCATATTTAAGCTTTTAGTTTGGTATAATTTTAATGATAATAAGTAATTAATTTTTCTTTCATCGAAAAAAATAGAAAATTATACAAATGCGGAATTGTCAGACATGCATTTTGTCTATGGTCGAAGTAATGGAAATGGTCGGCAAACTCGACGATTGTATGCTGAGTTGTATCCAGGACGTAGGATACCCCATCACACAATATTTGCTCGCCTTCACCAACGTTTGCGCGAAAATGGTACATCTAAGAAACAAAAGACTGACTGCGGGCGCCCTCGAGAAGTACGAACTGTGCAACTAGAAGAAGCAGTTCTCGAGTTAATTGCGGAGTCACCTGAAAAAAGTAACCGAAAAATTGCCAACATGCTGAATGTAAGCAACTTCACTGTATTTGAAAATTTTAAAGAACAGCAATTGTATCCGTTTCATATTCAACGTGTGCAAGCTCTACTACCTAGAGACTTTTTTTCGCGCCTAGTTTTTTGCCATTGGATTCTTTATCAAATCGCTCAAATTCCTAATTTTTTGAATGGCGTTTTGTCTACTGATGAGGCTAATTTTGGCCGACAACATTTCCATAACAATCACCTCTGGACTGAGGAAAATCCACATGGAATCTTTGAAGCTCATTTTCAGCATCAGTTTTCAGTAAATGCATGGCTTGGGGTACTTGATGATCATTTAATCGGTCCATATTTCCTCCCACAACGACTAACAGGCGACTCTTACCTCAATTTCCTACAGGAAGAGTTACCTGTTCTTCTTGAATAAATTCCTCTACAGCTGAGACAACACTTCTGGTTCATGCATGATGGTGCACCAGTCCATTCCAGCATTATTGTACGTAATCACTTAGATATAGTATATCCAAATCGTTAGATAGGTAGGGGAGGTACGGAACATTGGCCTGCTCGATCTCCGGATTTAAATCCTCTAGATTTTATTTTTAGGGTTTTCTCAAGTCATTAGTTTATTCCACTCACGTCGAAAATGTTGAAGACCTGAGGAATCGAATTATAGCCGGCTGTGAGACAATAAGAAATACACCGGGAATATTTGCGCGAATACGACAATCAATGAGGCGAAGAGTTGAATCTTGTATCACGTCTGAGGGAGGTCATTTTGAACATTTGTTGTAGCTTCGCGCCTATTTATTTATTGGTGTTATTTTCTGTTATTGTTCTGGTTTAACGTTATTGTATTAAATAGTTCTTGAAAATGCATTGAAGAAATGAAAAATACGCGTTAAGATGTTTTATTTTTTGCATAAATACGGCGCTCCATACAAAAGAAGGTTAGGAGAGATTTTCTGTCACAAATTGAATGAGGAATTCAAAAATGATTTTCAATTTGAAATATCTCAGTGGCGTACCATTTTTTTTTATTGAGATCATTACCCGTATGCGCGCCAATGATGAACATAAAATTCTTAATTGCATGTCAAAAAATGCGCAATAACTACCACTCAAAACTCCCCAAATGTCAGTTGCATATCTAGACCGGTTTTAGAGCAATAAATGAATAGTCAGTTTTTAAGAAAAACTTTTAACACCCCGTATCTTGGAAAACGAAGCATTTGCGACAAAAGTTATATAGCAAACTGTCATTATATTTTCATGCAGAATCATCCCCTGTAGTTTGTCGTACTCATTCACTAACACCCTGTATATATATACTTAATAAAAAATAATAGGATAACGGAAAACGGAATAACGGGATAATAGGAGAATGGGGTAACGGGAAGCGGGATAACAAGACACGGGATAACGAGAAACGGGATAACTGGAAACGGAATAACCGAATAACGGAAAGCGTGATTTCGGGATAACGAGAAACGGGATAACGGAAAGCGGGAAAAGCTACGCGCATATGCTAGATTTGTAAAGAAACAGGCTTGAAGACTGTTGTTCTTTTCCAATAAAATAGAATGATATACAAAATAAAATATCCCACCTTTAGTCACCAGTTGTAGAGGTAGAGAAATTGGCTTTGACGACCAATTTCTTTGTTTTATTGAAAAAAAAATTATCTCGCCTCTTCTTCTTCTTATTGTTTTTCTATGCAACTATTCAACAAAATCCACAGCGTGTCACCAGTTGTAGAAGTATAAAACAAACAATCAAAGCCAAGTAATATGATGAATACGGGAAAGGGGGATCAATTCCATTCTCAGTGAACCAGTCTTCGAAAATACCACAATCTTAGTTTCAGTGGCTTTTGGTAGAGAAGGAGTAAAGAAGTACAAAAAGGACAGGCGTCAAACCAAAACCATAGTTTTGAAAGCAATGAAATCCATATTCCTTTCATAGAATTCATATGTTTCACACGGATGTAAAGTTTCAACTCGATGATTTTTTTCGTTTCTATGAATCTGATTTGGGGGTCGCAGCAATGTAAAGAAAACTCTTCGAAATTAACTCAAGCTTTCGAAAATATATATTTTCATTCATAGGAAGATCACAATATAGGGATGACGCTTCATTATTTTTGTTTGTAACATTGGATACTTGTAATACTTATATCTTTGTTGAGATTGGTTTCAATGATGTTGAAATTCATATATTTTATACATTGTCACACAATATTAAGGGAAATAAAATCGGGCTTGAAGACGCATTTCAAAGTTCATTTGAAATTTAAAAAAAAGCTTTAGTCAGGTCTATGATGTGTCCCCGGGTGTTCATTGTGGAATAAAGCTATAGAGATTAGGGATCAACTTAATTGTATTTTCAAAAGTGCCAAGTTAGAGTTGCGCAAATGGACATCAAATTCTTCATTTCCCAAAGTACTTCCTGACGCTCACTTATATCCATTTATATTCGAATTGAATTGTTGTTGTTGTTGGTGAGGCTTCCGTCCTCTGATATTGTCTAATATTACATTTATTAAAGCAACCGCGAGTATACGAAATAACCCATACTATTGAACATAGCTCGTAGTTTTGATCCGTTGGAGTTTTGAAACCGCCCTTACAGTAAAGATAAAAATTATATCTAACACTATTCGGAAATTCAAAATTGGATGCCAGCGCCAGAGTGGCGAAAATGCAAACCAGACATACGTAAATTGTTCGTCTGTTTTATCAAAGGTTATTTGTGTTTCGAGTTTTTCTTGAAATATTTCCATTTGCTATTATTTTCTAGTTTTTTTGTGTAGTGTTTTCATTTCAAGGCTCTAGTGAAGTGGTGTATTTGAATCTCAAGACAATATCATTTGCGAAAACTCACTTGAAGGAGACAAAGTATGTTCCAACTTGCTAGCAAAAAATCTTTTTCGTAGTTTCTGGACAGCTTAGTGAAGTCATCGGGAATTATTGTAATGAATTATATTGAAGAAATGTTACACAGTATTTGTGAATGTTTAAATTAAAAATAAAACTGAAAAAATAGTTTTTTTTATTTCATCTAAAACAAAGAAGATGATGTGAAAATGTGTCCTTATCAGCTAGATATATATATATAAATATATTACATAGACACTCTTTTTCCACACTGTATGAATAATTTTCGGTATGTTGAATAATATCTCTTTTTTCTCTTCTCAACTCTTTTTTTTTTCTTCACAATTCTCTTTGAACGTTCTCTCTTTAACTTGTTTCCCCGGCCACACACAATACAGGAACAATCTGGGAAGGAACTGTATTCTTCTTCAAGATCCCAAGAGCCCGTCGTCGATCTATCGACTCACTCAATCCTAGATTAGTCTGCACCAGTACATTCATCAATTTTCTCACGGAAAATGATGAAATCTTAATTTAGTACAACGGGATCGTTTTGCCCAAGAATCATATTGAGGTACACAACAATAATGATTTGAACTAGAATAAACCCTGGGCGAAATATCAACAGAATCTGGTTAACAGTAAATAGTCAAGCAATCACAGGAAGAATTTTTGATGTCCAATACAAGTTTCATAGTGTACAATGGCTAAAATCATATTAACATTAACGTTTCGAAAACTAAACAATGTGTCCTTATCCCCTAGATATACATATATATAGTCACTCTATAATAATAATAATAAATTTATTCACTTACATAATAATATAAGCAATACAATACGTTATAATAGAACTGTATAAATAATTATCGGTATGTTGAATAATATCTCTTTTTTCTCTTCCTAACTCTCTTTTCTTTCCTCTCAACTCTCTTGGAAGATTCTCGTTTTTACTTTTCGTTTTGGGCACAGACGTACAGAAAATTTTTAGGAAGGGACTTTATTCTTCTTCAAGATCCCATCGTCTGTCTAAAGACTCGCTCAATCCTAGATTAGTCTGCACGTTCATTTTCTCGCGGAAAATGATGAAAACTTATTCCAGTAAAACGATATCGTTTTGCCAAGAGTCCATTGAGGTACACAACAATAATGATTTGAACTTGAATCCCTCATTTTTCCGCTCGAGGACGTACAATAGTCAACAGAACATTCACCAGTCACCAGGTAAACAAGAATTTCATTAAATGTCAACAATCACAAGAGATTCGACAAGTTTCAGGTGTACAATGGCTAAAATCATATAAACATTAATGTTTGGAAAATTGAACAATGTGTGTATATATAGTTTCAAAAATCGACACCAGAGGGAGTATTCCTTATTTTGAATTCCAATTTGGCAATTGATTTGGATGAATCTCTCCTGGACGAATTGCGTAAAAAATGATTTCGATATCGAATCCCAGTTCAGGGAAGAAGAATGCGCTTCGAAGTTCAGTTTCCGTAAACATATCAACTCAATTAATATAGATAATGTACCATTCAGCTAGGATCATTTGGATATCTAATATCTGGTTGTGATACATGATTGAATGGAGAATCACAACCTCAATACTTTGAATGATATAATAAACTGATGGTTTATATTTCTCCGATTACCTACGTCAATGGTTCTGGTAAAACAATTACGTTGAAGTCTGGTTTAGATAGTCTCAAATCCACAACGAAAATTCAAAAGTCCACAATGGGGTGTGTCCACAATAAGTTGTATTCCTATCGAATCTTTCTGATAGCCAAATCACCGGAAACGTTTTCCATTAATAATGTGTCTTTTTTTCAAATAAGAACTGTTGACTAATGGCGCACAAGTTTATTGGCTTTCAACGAGTTATATCTGTGAGTTCAATCGACCGTAAGTATACAACTTATGCAGTAACGCTCGATTGAATAGTTGAATACAGATTGTCAACTGTCAATATTTGTAAGCATCAGATTGATTCATCTGATCCTCGAAGTTTTCTCTTCGGAAGTTACATTCCGTTCGGTTCCGAAATTCCTGAAATGAACGGGATTATCTCGATGATATATAAACTCTTGAAATTGGGTTTTCATCGAAAAGGTGTACATATTTTGAATTATGTGAGGTTATTTATTGCCAGATACGAGTTTCATAGCTGACGGAATTTCAATTGATCTGAAGGGGGATTGAGAATTTTCCGGAAAAAAATTACTTTTTATAGAGGATGGTATCAAAAACATAAAATAAGTACAAAAATGAACATCGTTGGAGGATGAAATTACTCTCCATTTCTGGTTTTCTCCCTCCCTGGAAGTGGATTATATGTGTAATGGGAAAATATTTGCCGTGATATGTTATAATTAATGATCTGGAGGTTCAGACCATTCACATTGAAAAAATTCAAACTTCGTCAAAAATATATAATTTTTGATGACTTTTAAATGTCAAAAGTAGGCTGAAGGGTGAAAAATTGCGGATTATATATTGATTTCACACCTTGTACCAATTTGTTAAACTGGCACACATATCAGTTCTGATGACACACAACATAATGGAGCCCGGAATTAATCTGATGATGGAGACGAAAGACATTCGAGAGATCTTCTCAACGGTTCACAGCAGCTACCTCGTGTTTGGGGTAATATGTACATATATAATTACATGTCCTGACTAACTGATTCACTGATTGACTGATATACGATCAACGTCCAGATCAAACCGCTGGACCTAAGAGCTAAAATTTTGACAGCATATTTTTTTGATATTCCATTTCTAAAGGAGTCAGGAGGTGGGTGAGGAGGGGTGTGAAAGTGAATGTAGAGTTGGTTTTGAAATTAGAGTCATGGAAATGAGTATTTGGGTTCTTCTTCACAAATGAAGATAAATGGTTTCAGGGTGTTTGAAAATTCAACCATATAGGGGTAAAATGGGAGTTGAAAGTCTGTATGGTCAATTTTGAAGTTGGGAGTATGAAAAATGGTATTTGGGGGTCTATGTTACAGATCAAAAATACGTGTTTCGCGGCGAAATGGGGCTTAAATTTGGATTGGAAATTTGTATAAGAATTCCCCTCCCTGAAAAATCGAAAGCCAAGAAATGTGATGAGTTCAGACTGATAAGCTTGATGAGACAAGTGCTTAAGATCCTACTCAAAATTATACAAGCTAGAATATACCAAATACCCAATTTGGATTTCCTGAAGGTCTAGGAACAAGGGAAGCACTAGCCAGCTTATTAATACTCTTCCAGAAATGCCGAGACATGAGGAGAGAGGTATATGTCTGTTCCATAGACTACGAGAAAGCCTTCGACCGAGTTATTCACACCGTCCTTCTGACATTACTACAGGGGAAAGGGTTAGACAAACAAGACATCGAGTTTATTGAAAATCTTCAATGGAACCAAGAAGCAACGGTTAGATGTGGACAAACGACATCGGAACCGGTGTGTATAGAAAAGAGAGTACGACAAGGTTGTGTTCTGTCACCAATACTGTTTAATATGTACTCTGAGCACATATTTAACCAAGCATTAGGCGATGACGAGGATGGAATAAAAATTAACGGCAGGACATTAAACAATATACGTTATGCAGACGACACGGCTATCATTGCAGACAATCCAGAAGCCCTTCAACGCCTAATCAACAAAGTTGTTGAAGTGGGAGATCAATTAGGCATGAAAATTAATGTAACAAAAACAAAAGTAATGGCCATAACAAGATTTCCAAACCCACAACTGACCATAAACATCTACGACACCACAATAGAGGACGTAGAGGAATTTAAATATCTTGGCAGTAACATAACGACAAATGTAGACCCTGACGTCGAAGTAAGATCACGTATAGAACAAGCTAGAGCCATATTCCTAAAGATGGAAAACATATTTTGTAACGCAACCCTGAACTTTAACTTAAGATACCGTTTTGTAAAGGCATACGTGCACTCAGTTCTCATGTATGGAGCAGAAGCATGGACATTGAAAGTGGACACCATGAACAGAATCGAGGCGTTTGAAATGTGGATCTTCCGCAGACTACTAAAAATATCATGGACTCAACATATACCTAACGATGAAGTGCTCAGACGTATGGGAAGGGAGAGAGAGTTACTTACAACAATAAAGCGAAGAAAGACCGCCTATCTGGGCCACATATACCGTAATAACAAGTATAATATACTGAAATTAATAATAGAAGGAAAAATCAAAGGAAAACGTGGTCCTGGACGCAGACAACATTCATGGTTAAAAAACATACGCGACTGGACAGGTATGAACATATCATCTTTAATTCATACCACTCAGGACCGCAATAAGTATGCCGAAATTGTCGCCAAGCTTCATTAAATGGCGATGGCACCTGCAGAAGAAGAAGATATGAATTCCGTTAATTTCCGAATTGGTATCATGAATTGATATTTGAAGTTTTGTTAAAAATATAAAAAATATGTATATCAGTGTTTTTAGAAATACAACCCCTAAAGGGGTGAAATAGAGGGTGGGAGTTTCAATGTGGGTTCCGTTAGTTTTCAAGTGAGGGTCATAAAAATTGGTATTGGAGATCTTTGTAAGGGATGAAGAAATACATACTTCAGTATTTTTATAAATGCAATCCCTAGGGGGTGAAAGTTTGTGCGACTTTTTCGGATGCATCACCCTATATTTTATTGCATTATTACCTAACATTTTTCTCTTTTGTTAAATTTGCGAAATTTGTTGCAAAATAAGTGATTCTAATGATTTTTCGGAAAAAAAAGGAATCGAGTGGCGCGCTGTCATAAAATTTGTTACATCCATATAATTCTGAAAATAATATATCCAAACAAAATAAATTTGTAATAGAAACAGGAGTACATCACAAAATATTTTTTTTTTATCTTTACAAGAACAGAAAAAAGTGATTAACAAGAAACAATAGGAAAGTAGGAAAGGCTACTCAAAAATGTCATCATCATGTTCTACACAGGCTGCTACTCTTCTAGTAAATGAGCCCCGAACTCTAGCATTACTCCATCAGTTGAACGGAAGGCTTTTCCATATCATCTGCAGTTGTTGGTCAATCTCTGAAAAACTTTGTCTTTACGTACCCCCAAAAAAAGAAATCTAGAGGAGTAAGTTCTGGGAATTGCGCGGGCCAAGAAATGTTACCTCCTCTGCCTATCCAGCAATTAGATTAGGATTGATCTAAAAATTCTTGCACTGTCCTATGATTATGAATTGCAGCACCATCCTTCTGGTGTTCACATCCACTTCTTCTAGCATTCTGGGAGGATTTTCGCGAAGAAAATGTAAAACTTTTTTACCATTCAGCACATTGTCGAAAAAGTAGGGTCAAATAATGTCATTTTCAATCATTCCTCCCCAAACATTAAGCGACCATCGCTTTTGGTGAACAATATTCCTCAACCAGTGAGGATTTTTGATTGCATAATGATGCATAATATGTCTGGTGACCGACCCTTTATTCTTGAACGTTGCTTTATCAAAAAACAGAATTTTGTTCAAAGTGTTATAATCCCCGTCAATCATGCCAATACAAAACGTAACTCTATTTTCGCAGAAATGTATGATAATTTCTTGATGTAT
Source organism: Gonioctena quinquepunctata (assembly GCA_018342105.1). Taxonomy (NCBI): domain Eukaryota; kingdom Metazoa; phylum Arthropoda; class Insecta; order Coleoptera; family Chrysomelidae; genus Gonioctena; species Gonioctena quinquepunctata. The sequence continues at coordinate 11,297 of JAFIRS010002987.1, forward strand.
GTTCAGATGATGAAGGTGGGACTTATGTTCCAAAATATTATTCTGTTCGCTCTACTTTGTGAAATATCCGTTCCCGCTGCTATTCCCCTAGTGCTCAAGTGATGATTTGCCTGTAGCATCATTAAAACCTGCAATTCAATTTCTCATTGATCCGACAACCAATAATTTTCGTTTTGATTTAAGACACACTACCAATGAGCTCAAACCGATCTCTAAACTCCTGGAATGAAGACACCCGTGAAGATCTTGCTTCTGGATATTTTTACACGCTTTATATTAGCTTCACTTGTATGTTTGTTTGTTTGTTTCTTTGTAACCGACTCCTTTGGGTGCGTTTTTGACCCACTTCCAGACGTCCGAATGATTTGAAATTTGGAAGGGTGTACATAATTCCGGTGACAATGCATTAAGAAATTTTTGCCCGAAGAAAAAAACAAAATGGCGGCTCCGATATGGCGTACGAGTTTTGTGATTATGGTCCGATTCGCTTAAAAATTGGTATCTTAGGGTTTTTGTAGTCGTAGATTATGATTCTTCTGTCAAAATTGAAAAATTCAAGATGGCGGCTCCAAAATGGTGGACGAGTTTTGTGATTATGGTCTGATTCCATTCAAAATTGGTATGTGAGGGTTTTTGGGGTCAAATATCATGATTCTTTTGTACAAATTGGGAAATTAAAGATGGCCGCTTTAAAATGGCGGCCGAGTTTTGTGATTATGGTCTGATTCTATTCAAAATTGGTATGTGGGGGTAATTGGGGTCGAATATTATGATTCTCTTGTGAAAATTGAAAAATTCAAGATGGCGGCTTTGAAATGGCGGCCGAGTTTTGTGATTATGGTCTGATTCTATTCAAAATTGGTATGTGGTGGTTTTTGGGGTCGGAGATTATGATCATCTTATTTGAAAAGATTATTCCATTTTTTTATTTGCAGAAAAATAATAATATTAGTTTGAAAAAAAATAAAAAAACACGCTTTTTCAAATAAACCACACTAAAAAGTAAGGAATAAATAATAGTTTTAAAAAAATAAAAAACACGCTTTTATAGAAAACCAGACCAAAAAAATAGAAAATAAGAAGAAAATGTATTTTATTTATAAAAAAAGCGTGGGGTGCATGGTATCAATAATTATATAGTACATTACACACCTAGGGCAGTAAAGTAGGAAATGTCTCAGATCACAGGTAATTTTTTTCTCATTTTCTATTTTTTTAGTCTGGTTTTCTATAAAAGCGTGCTTTTTAGTTTTTTTTTAAACTATTATTTATTTTTTATAGTAGCTTGCTACTAAGGGATTCCTGTCGTCATCGCCAGTAGACCATATTTACTAATTCTTCGTAAGTAAAATGCATTATTAACAATTAGGTGTGTACAATCATTGGAAGTACAAGGATGTGACAGCGGCCTAGTCGATTCCTTTGTTTCGGAAAAAACAAAGTTTCTCATTTTGCAACAAATTTTGTAAACTTCACGGAGTAGACCCCACAAACCCTATTTTTTCACCCTGAGAGTAAAAAAACATGGTTTCACATTCGAGGATACCATATCAGCTCACGAGGGGGACACACCACCATGGCTAGTGGAAATTCCGCCCTGTAACACCTACCTCACAGCATTTCCCAAGTCCACTACCTCCAATCCCGAACTCCTTCAGAAATTTCACAAGATAGAAACTAAGTACAGGGGGTTCAAAACACTCTACACAGATGCGTCTAAGACACGTGAAGGTGAACGAGTAGGTGCAGCAGTTATCTCAGGGACCAACATCCATAAGTTTAGTATACCTCCAGAAAGCTCAATCTATACAGGAGAACTACACGCCATAGCGGAAGCCATCAAACTCTCGACAAACATCAACGCTAAAAACATGGTAATATTCACAGATTCCCTGAGCTCTGTGGAGGGCATCAAACAACGCTACCCCAAACACCCCATTTTGAAAAATATAAAAACACAGTTGTACGAGCTGAGGAACCAAGGAAAAAACATCGAGTTAGTCTGGATTCCATCCCACATAGGCATTCCTGGTAATGAGAAGGCAGACATGGCTGCATGAAGATGCCAGTGTAGACCCATCCTCTGAAGTCATTACAAAAATTCCATACACAGATATGAAGCCCACGATAAAGGCGTATATACAAAATATCTGGCGTGAGAGATGGCATGAACAGGAAAATAATAAATTACTGGAAATCAACCCAAATATGAATCCTATACAATACCAGGGACTATGTAGAAAATATCAAGTGATTCTCACCAGGCTCCGCACTGGCCATACGAAATTAACGCATCAACACCTGTTTAAACAAGAATTGACCAAAAGATGTGAAACTGCCAAACAAATATCAATGTGAAACACATACTTCAGCACTGTCCATTGTACCAACGACAAAGAGATGTTATCGGTCTACCCAGTGAGCTACGAACAATCCTCAACCCACAGAACATAGATAGACTAGTTACCTTTCTGAAATGTATAAATGTATTTTGTGATATATAAAATGTATTGAACCCCGCTAATAACCCAAATGGTTGATGCGGATAAACTTGAAAAAAAAAAAACCTATTTCGAAAAAACTGTTGCATTTGAAAGAATCGAGTTATTGTCATTTGTAATTTGTCATTTGAAAAAAAAAATCGTAGTAGGCGATAGAACACATCGTTTTTGAGTTCGCCTGCACCTCCAAAGATGCACTAAATACATAAAGAATCGATAAAAAAAAATTAGGTAAGTTATCTGAATGGTTCTAAAGTTATGAATTTTTTTGTGGATATATGCACGACGCTATTTTGACACATAATTTGAAAAAAGTAGAGAACTATCAGAGATAATTCTGAGAAACCTGGATGCGTTATATCAACAATTTCGTGGCGAATCCAAAAATAAAACAAAAAGGGGGATTTAAAAAAAAAACAGAACTCAGTTGTTACTTTGGCACATCTTGTATATAAATAGAAATATTTTCAGAATGAGCCTCATTGTCAGACCTATTGTTGAAAAAAAACAAGTCGATAGTTTGGATAGAAAAAAGGTTATGGAACTTGCACGCACCCCAGGGCCACCCTGTATACAAAATATAATATACAGTGCAGCTCTTAAAAGTCTCCCCCCTCCCTGTTAACTTTTGAACGGTTCCACGTAGAACAATGAAAAAAAGGTATTGTATGATATCACCGATACTTGAAATAAAAGACATTGTGATTGCCCGATAGATGGCGCGGGGGAGGGGCACATCAACTTCAAGATTTTGAATAGCATGGGGAGTCATGTGGCACATCGTTGAAAAGATAGTTCAATTCTATCTCCAACCATCTGATTGTTTTTATCATTTCCTTGATTTATTTTTTCACAATGTGCATTTGAAATGTTAAGCATAAGTGCGGATCTGAATGGTACTCTTATCTCGATAAATTCCGAACGGTTTCATATGAAACAATGGGACAACAAATATTTCGAATGGTATTACCGATCCTACTTTTTGAGAGAAGAAACATTACAAATACTCGACAGTGTGTGCTCGGGCATAACAACTTGAGAATTTCGAAAGGCGTAGAGGTGAGTCGCACACCGTTGAAAAGGTAATTCAATTATAGTATCAACCATGGTTGTTCTACGGAATGACAATTGCGATGAGTAACACTGAATACAATCAACAGGGAAAGATTCATTTCTTAGATGATTTTTCATTTTGAAATTCGTTTCAAAGCTTAACTAGGTAGAAATGTTGAATCCATAAAGTAATCCAATTTTTTTCATTGATGCGCCGATTGTTGAGGAAAATTCATATTGAAGTAAACAAAAGACATTCCATAGCATTTTGAGAGATTATATCCAAATAATACCCAACTCATTTATTTTCAAGGCCATAATTATAAAGGGTATCATTTATCGCATTCAGTAAACTGATAATCAAGCAGTAACCTAGAAATGCCCATTATGAAATTGGATTATTTAGTCGATGTTTGAGAATTTCTAATGTAACAATATTATGTCATTACTAACCTGCTCTTTACATTATGGCATTTGTATATAAGACAGAGTTCCCCTCTACTTCTACTAGTATTATTTTGAATTTGAAAGATTATAATGGTTCGTGTACGTCCTATCGAAAAGAAAACTGAAGCAACCTAAATTTTTGGTAAGGCCCGTAGGAACTACCATGCAGCAGAGAGAATTTTCACTTTTAATTGCACGAGAGGTTTGTATTTTTAACCGACGAAACCAAAAAGGAGGAGGTTCTCTATTCGACCCGTATATTTTTTTCAATCATATTTTTTTATGTATGATCACGCATAACTTTTTACTGAGGCGTCCGATTCCGATCATTCTTTTTCAGTGGATAGGATGTACTTCGAATTTGGTCCCATTTGAATTTAAAAGATGAAATCCACCCCTAAGGGTAGCGAAATGAAGGATATTGATCACTCACCCTCTGAATTTGGTTCGTTAACCGATTCTATCAGGCATAACTTTGTACTGGGTTCTTCGATTTGGATGATTCTTTTTTAATAGATAGGGTATACCTTATATTTGGATTTCGGAAGCGATTAGCCACCCTCACGGGTAGAAAAATAGGGGATAATTGATTCTTCACTAGTGAACATTGGCATACACATACGTAGTTGACAATGACAGATCGCTACTGACATTATTCTTGTTTCACATCCGTCAAAATCAGTATATTTTATGAGAGGATGGAATGATATACAAAGTAATGAAATAAACTAACCAGAACAACAAAAATAATTTATATTACAACAAATAGTAAAAGTATATAATCATATTATTTAACTGGTAATAGTGGAAGTAAGGTGGGTAAGTAAGTATTTTGGAAGTAATCAGAAAACAAGTGGGTAGTAATTGGTAGATTTTAGCCACAAAAAATTGAAAAATAAAAACTTTTTAACAAAAAATTAAACCGATGAAATACGGAACTGAAAAGTAAAAAATAAAAACTTTTTAACAAAAAATTAAACCGACGAAAAAATCAACCTAAAAGCAAAAAATAAAATAAACCTTATTCAAATGATAATTGGGCTCCTAAACTAATGTAAGTAACTGGTTTTGAGTCGGCGCCAAACAAACTAGCAATTGAATTAGGTGAAGCGTAAAATGATGGCAGCGAGATGCACGGCTGCGTTTTGATGACTTCTTTCATAGATAATGATCTTCGATAATTGTTTGTTTGGCGCCGACTCAAAATCAGTTACTTACATTAGTTTGGGAGCTCAATTATCATTTAGACTAAGAAGGTTTATTTTATTTTTTGCTTTTCAGTTGATTTTTTCGTCGGTTTAATTTTTTGTTAAAGAGTTTTTATATCGGGTGAACTTGGGTTGTTTGATGAGAAACTGTTGCCTAGCAATTAGACGAGAAAAACTGTCAACTATTGAAAACGCGACACCAAGGTGGAGCGTTTTTAGGTTGACAGTTATTCGAGTTAACTTGCTAAAGAAAACAATTTGGAATTTGAACAACACAAATTTACCCGATATCAATACAAACATCGAGTGTAAGTCGGTAGGACAATTCAATGAATGAGAAATTTACAAATATATTAATGCAAACTTTATTTATGTTGGCAACCAACACCGCGATAATTGATAAACAAATGAATAAGTGAAAAAACCACTAGTGCATTTGTCGCTGTAAAAGTTGCAGCTAACTTTTGCCGCTGTCAAACTAACAATTGAACTGTGGCATATGCGATTTTTTATACATGAGTTGAATTGTCAATGAAAAATTCCCAGATCATCCAATAACTCGACAGTATTTGAGGAACTGGTTGAAAAATTCAACAGAACTGGCACTGTTCATAGGGCCAGTGGAGCTGGCCGAAAATCAATTTCGGAGGAGACGGAAGTTTCGGTAATTGCCGAAATGATGGTTAATCCTCAACAAAGTACCTCACTTGTAGCAAATACGATTGACGTATCAACATCGACAATAAAAAATATTTGAAGAAACACAAATTCCATCCATACAAGTTCGTAAGAAGATGACCCAGACCGTAGGATGGAATTCTGTGGAATTATGTTGGAAAATATAGCTGAGAACCGCAATTACATAAAAATATTAGTTTTTCAGATGAAAGTGATTTTTTTCAACGGAAACGTGAATACACGAAATGCGCGGTACTGGAATGGCACAAAAACCCCATATCTTCCGATCACACACACACACAGTTCCCATAGAAACTCAATGTGTGGGAAACCATATTGTGGGTCCTTTACTTCTGGAAGAAAACTTAAACGGCAATTTATACCTGGAGATGCTACAAGAAACTATCGATCCACTCATACTCCAAATACTAGAAGAAAATGGAAACGAATTTCAGGAACACATTACTTCTCAGCAAGACGGGGCCTTTTCTCACTTCGAGTTCGAGAGTATCTGGATGTAAGATACCCTATGAGATGGATTGGACGTCGTAGACCAATCGAAAGGCCGGCAGGAACACCAGACCGCACACCTTGTGACTTCTTTCTGTGGGGTTTCATCAAATCAAAAGTTTATGAACTACAATCCGACTCTTTGGAAGAACTGAATAACACGGGTGTGTGCTGGTATATCTGCAGATATGTTACATAATGTCCGAGAATAATTTTTGAATCGAATATTTTATTGTCAAGAAGTATCAGGCGCCCCCCCCGCGCCATCTAGCGGGCAATCACGATGTCTTTCATCTCAAAAAGTAATATCGGTGATATCATCCAATATATTATTTTTTTCATTGTTCTACGTCGAATCATTCAAAGGTTAACAGGGGGGGACTATAAAAAGCCCATTTATGCTCGACATTTCAAATGCACATTGTGAAAAAACGAATCAACGAAATGATAAAAACAATAAGATGGTTGTAAAGAGAATTGAACTATATTTTCAAGGATGTGCCACATGACCTTATAATATTTAAAAATTTTGGAATTGATGTGCCCCCCGCGCCATCTATCGGGCAATCACAATGTCTTTTTTCCCAAAAAGTAGTATGGGTGTTATCGTACAATACCTTTTTTTCATTGTTTTACGTCGAACCGTTCAAAAGTTGAAGGGAGGGGGAGACTATAAAAAATCACATAAATATATACCCAACTAGAAATGGGAGCTTATTATCAGTAATAAATTACAATCTGAATGGATAATAAAAATCACAAGGACTTGTGGGTGTTACTTTCCAAAGAAAATGCGAAGACATATCCAAAATTTGGAACTATGACAAATCAAATTTACAGTGGAAAAGAATTAATTCCAAAAATGCTACTTCTTGGTTGAAAAATTCATTTCTGATACATCTATCTGGGAATGCATCATTTGTATCAAATCATTCCAATCTATCAGATATTTCAATCTGCTCTGTTCTTCCTAAACCCTACATCCTCCGAATTATGGCTGCAGAAATTGGAAGTACTAATAAAGTTCTTTGTTTTTTTTTAACCACCATTCTCTCACATGTATGTTACTCTGGGAGATGACTGAAGGAATATTTAGTACTCACCATTTTTTTTGTAGAATATTACTTCCAACTTGAGTTCGTTCTTAGACTCCAAGGCTTTGTCGATTTGCATCTTGTGCTCTTCTTTCGTTTCCGGTCCATAGAGGAATTTGCATGCGCAACCCTTCTGCATGATTTGTGCTCTTGCGAATCCCGTCAACTCGCAAAACCCATCAGAACAATAGACAATGGGGTACAAGGTGGTTACTTGCGCATTGCCAAGGACGAAGTTGCTATCTGAAATACAAAGAGAACTATGAAGCATCCCTTCACATGTATCAGGTTCAATTCAGATGAAAAAGGTTCTGGATATTTGATCATTATAATAATAATACATTGGACAAACTATGCAATTCCTAAGAATGAGACTAACCCAACATAAACGAGATTGCGATGAAAAACATATCAATGAAAATGATAAAACTGCTTTAGCGACACATCATTTTTCGACATAACATAATTTTAAATTTGAGGCCACGAGAATCCTGGATTATGAACCCAATACTATAAACGTAATGTCAGTGAAATAATCTTCATCAATACACTCAAGATCATATTAATTTCAGGAACTGATGTACAAAAATTGGGAAAATGTTATAACCACATAATTGGATTCTTATAATTCTCACCCCATATGAGATTGTAAATAATTAACCGTTGTTAATGTAGAATTGTCAAGTGTGAATAGGATTCATGTAACTATCATATTATCACATTACCTGATATAAAGTATGACTCACCATCGTTTTGGAACATCGTGTATGAACCACTGTGAAAATATGCCTAGGTTAGAGCTGGCATTTACCCAACAGGTGTCTGAATTAGTAATTTCAACTATTGTATGTTTTTAATGTTTTCTCTTCAGAACGATAAATTACTACCATATTGTTTGATTGTTTCACAATCCATGTTTGTAATGTACTTATTATTTCCATGACATTACTCATAGCGGTAAAGTTTAATCATATCATGTTTCATAACCTATTACATTGTGTGTTTTAGTCTAGCTTAGAAAAAGAAATTAAGGAATTTCGAAACGTCAGCAATAATGAAATAGTGTCTAATTTTTCCAGTCCCCAATACCCACTTTATCTGAACTTTAAATAAATCACAAGAGATACGTAATAGTAAATGAAATGATAATAATATTTATTAATTAATAATAACAATATAATGGATACAATAACCGAGTTCTATCAAATAAACGGAAGTTATCATTGAAACTGCTCTGATTGCAGCTTGTATGTGATAGTAAGTGTGTGGAACAATGGATTTATATGATACTAGCGGACCCGACAGACGTTGTCCTGTCCAAATTTCTATGTTCCCTAAAATGTTTTTCCCGAAAACTCTCGTCCGCGTAGAATTTATTTTTTTCTATGTTTTCCTTTATGTGGTTCCATCTAGATTATGCTTTTGACTCCTTCCCGTTATCCCATTTTCCTGTTACTCCCTCTTTTCTTTATCCCGTTATCCCGTTATCCCCTTATCCTGTCATCCCCTTATCCCGTTTTTTCGTTATCCCGTTATTGCCGTTATCCCTTAATCCTGTTTTCCCTTTCCATTTTTTCTTCATCCCGTTATCCCGTATTCCCCTTATCCCCTTATCCTGTCATCCCGTTATCCCGTTTTCCCATTTTTTCGTTATCCCGTTATTCCCGTTATCCCGTTTTTCTGTTATACCGTTTTTTATTTATACCGTTATTCCGTTTTCCCGTTATTTCCTCATCCTGTCATCCCGTTATCCCGTTATCCAGTTTTTCAATTATCCAGTTATCCCGTTTTCCTGTTATCCCATTTTGTCTTTATCCCGTTATTCCATTTTCCCCTTATCCCCTTATCCTGTCATCCCTTTATCTCGTTTTCCCGTTTTTTCGTTATCCTTTTATTCCCGTTATCCCGTTTTCCTGTTATCCCGTTTTTTCTATAAAATAAAATGAAATAAAAAATAGGGGTTGATCGTAGAAGGGTGGAAATTAAGAGTATTATGAATTTTTTAATTCTAAGTCATGACAAAATAAAAATAGAAATCTTGCCTAAAAAATAGGGGTTGATCGTAGAAGGGTGAAATTCAGGGTTGTATGTATTTGTGAATGCTGTATCATAAAAAAATGAAAACAAAAAAATTTTCCTGGAAAAAAAAAAAATTAAGGGGTGGACCACCCTTTACATTTAGGGGGATGATTTGTTAATTTAAACCATCCAGGGCGCCACTCGAAAGCATACAAAAAAATTAATTCAAATCGTTCCAGCCGTTTAGGAGGAGTTCCGTGACACACACGTACAGTAGAATTATATATATATATATATATATATATATATATATTTGAAGATAGCAATTACAAACTATGCACTAATGAAAGTAAAAGTAACGGAAGTATTTATTGAAATAATCGATTCACATATGTTGATAAAATAGTATATTACGCAGCATTACGTACTACACTTCACCTACGGCCATATACAGTGTGCCAAAAAAGTCTAGAGTTCTTTTCATTATTATTAGGTATTGTAAAAGATGATTAAACACGTCGATTTTTTATTTTAGTTGTCGTTTTTTGTTGTTCGTTTCATGTATACAGAGATATCTGAAAACTAGTTATGACAGGGTACTTCATTTCTTCAAATGGGATACCCTGTATATTATTGCATCTCTAGATTTTTTGAACAATTTTATTTCGAACGATTTTACAAAATTATACAACTTTGATAATCATATGGATATAATTCGTTCTATTTACTACTACGTTGGTTCAATTAACATTATGAACATTATAATTATTTATGGTTACTGTACAACTATTGAATATATTAGAAGTATTTCGATTTGTCGAATCATAGACATTGTGATATTTTCATTTGTTGAGGTTGTATTACTATTATGTAAAATAGCGGAGGATATTCTCGAAGGTGAGTTCTTTATTTTTTAAGGAATTGTCAACATAACCTTTTGCTACTGAGGACGATTGCCAGCCACCATGTCTCTTCAAATCCAATAGTTCTCCGCCATCATCGACTAAAATAGTTACCAAAGATCTGCGAAAACAGTGTCCTGTGTAGCGATTAGGATTTTTTTGTTTGAGAAATTCTGCAATATCTTTTGGTATACTGCCTAATTTGTTTATCCCAACGGGTTGTTTGGTGCATTTTCCATTTATATATTTAAAAAATAGGTGAATTTTCATTTAGTATTGTCTTGCGTTTAGTGTAATATTTTTTATTCTAGAATGAAAATGGTCAGGGATCACAAAGAACGTTGAATTTTGGTTTTTGTATTTGGAATTTCAATAATGAAGGATTTTCCTGTGTCCTCAACATCTTCAATTTTCATATCTCTCAGTTCCTGTTTTCGGCATGCACCACTTTAGATTTTGTGCTTCTGAAGTCATCCGATTTCCTTTTCAATAGCCTATTAACTTGGAATAGGCTTCTATATTTATGTTGTTTTTTCTGTTTAGTGTCGATCTAAGCATTGAGAAAAAGCCCAATAGAGAGCTAGGTTTAATTTTTTCCGATAGGTGTTGAAAATATGCTACCAAAATATTTTCGGAGAAAGAATTCACCTTATTTTTTATTCTCCAGTCCATGAATCTACTGTAACAATTTTCGTAGCGTTCGCGGGATTCACTTGGGCAGTAAATCATTCGTTGCCATTTTTGCCATTGTCATGACGTTGGGAGGAGTTATATTTTCGTTCTCACTATCACTTGAGATATTGAAAATGTATGTATTTTTTTTAAACAGTACGTATCTTATAATCATTAACTAGAACTTATTTGCCTTTCAAAAAAGTTTGTTTGTATTATTTTGATTTTGACAGTTGCTATGACTACGCTGTTGACGGGCGATTGCGCGATCATGACCTACTTGCGGAATTATTAAATATTCCGCTTACTTTTACGTATAAATTTCAATATATTCAAACTGTGCGTTTTATTTACGAAAACTGTGCGATTTGTTTACCGTGCATAATGAGCTATTTACTGAGGGTGTCGTGTGTTTTTGCCTATTTTCTACAGTGGTCGTAGATAAAATACTTCAAGAATAGATAAAATTTAGGGGACCATGTATATTACGTGGCAATAGTTGTGGTCAGAATCGTGGCCGCTACGTTCCGACCACTAAAAATGCTACTTGAGCATAGTTCATCTTGATCTTTTATATCTCCTCCAAGTTAGAGAAATAATTACTTTTTGTCAAACCTACTTTTTTTTTTCGAAATTTTTGAATAACATACTCTACATATAAAATGTATTGGGGTTGTTCAAGTAAGTTCCTTTTCGCTTCGCTGACGTCGACATTTCACTAAATCAATTCATTATAAAAAATCTCAGTGTAGATTGATTTGTTGAAAATATGAACAGGATGTTCATAAAATCAGATTTGGAATAATCTGCGACTGGAAGATAAACTTCAGTCACTATCTCCCATCGTCAAAATTGAATAGAAATATTTTTCTGTGAATTGAAAAATCCACGATTGAAATGAAGTTATGTTTTGTGAATGTCTAACAGAACAACTACTTCCCCGGCTGAAACCACGCTGGACATTGAACTACATCTGCTAGATATTCTGAAAAGACCCTAACTAAAAAGAAAAAATCTGAAATTGAACTGATATTCAGTCGCTACTCAAATCATTCTGGTTGAACCTCAACTTTATGTCGAATATGACGGGATCAAATCTTTCTGTTTACAGCAACATCTGGTGTTCCTCAAGGGTCAAATCTCGGGCCCTTACTGTTCGTAATTTTTGTAAACGATATCACTAAAAATATTGTCTCCCATAAGCTCTCAGAAATTAAAAACGAAACTGATTACATTGCATTGCAGGAAGAAATAGACTGTATTTTAATACCAACAAATGTGAAGTTATGACATTTCCATGTAAGACTTCTCCACTTATGTATGATTTTGAGCTAGACTTTAATGCGCATTGTCGAATCGAAAGACTTAGGAGTCATATTTGATTCCATGAAGGGTGTTTATTCATCACTAGTAAGGTGTAAATTGGAATATTGCAGTGTTGTTTGGAATCCATCCCATATGAAATATATTAATGCTATAGAATGTGTCCAAAAGAAATTTCTGAAATTTGCTTATTACAAAAAGCGCGGGATCTACCCTGAAAGTGGTCTTAACTATGATCTGCGTCTACAAGAATTAAATCTTATTTCTCTCAGGAAACATCGTGAAGTTCGAGATTTATGCTCTATACATGAAATTATCAACAGCCAAATTGACAGCTCCACCCTTCTGTCTTACATGTTCTTCAATGTTCCACGTATTACATCACGCACATTCAATACATTTCATATACCAGTTTCAAACACATTGCATCATTTCTCCAATGTGAATATATTTTTCCTGTCCTGTGCACAATTAAAAAAAAATATTTAACCGAATTCCTAATTAAGTCTTTCTGATATATTCAATTCCTTTTGTTTGTCAATTTCGGTTCAATCTGATGGGTGTCGTCTATTTGCAGAATGCATTAGACGATCTCCAGCAGTGTTATCTGGAGTGGAAAATAAGGGTGAATCCTGACATTTCGATGGGTCGCAAGAGAAACAACCCGGAGAGAGGAGTGACTGTCTCTGGAGTGGAGATAGATTGGTTGGAGCAGTAAACTTTTCCTGAAAAATAAAGTTATGATCTACAAAATGGTTTTCAGACCTGTCATTTTGTATGCTTCAGCCACCTGGGGCCAGACCTGCAGAACGAGCATTCGCGTCCTGGAACGGGCGCAAATGAAAGTTCTGCGTATGATAACGAACGCTCCGTGGTACGTGCGGAACGAACGGATACTTGAGGACTTAAATCTGCCTTCCATTAGAAGTATCATTAGAGAACGCAATCAGAGAGTATTTGATTGTGCAATAGCCCACGAGAATCCTCTTGTGAGGGAAGCCACTGATTACAATATTGACGACTCCTCGCGTTTTAAACGTCCCAGGCGCTCTCTGGAGTGATGGGCTATTTATCAATCTACAGGGTAGTGAAAGCTGCATCCTCTATAGAAATTAATATTTTTCAAAACTTTTTGATCAAAAATTCTTTCTCGATTATTTTTGAGAATCGCCACCATGGCAAGGACTCAAGATTCCTCTCTAGACCTTGTCCAATCAAAATTCAAATTTCGTGAATGGCTGTGGCCCACTTGTTCTTATGTTGAAAGAGTAAGAGCCTTCGGGTTACACTCGAAAATAATAGTGATAGTAGACCATGAATTTCTGTTCACCTTTACTGTATTACTTACACCTATAAATGGGCTCGCTGGATGTACTTTATCAAAAATAAATAAATGACTAAATAATAAAACGGAACGTTGACATGGTGACACGTCAGTGGTCACATCAGAAAAAAATTACATGAAATTGGCCCAAACCAACTATATTTTTGTTGACCTGTGTTATGAATAATGTCATGAAATTTTTTCGCGAATAGATTATAACGATTCCGCATCGTCATTCAATATCCCTAAGTTAAACCGTACCAGAGCCACAAACCAAGTTTCCAAGCTATTTCCAAACTTTAATATAACCCCAAGATTCTATTTGCTCGGACATGTCTATGATAAATATCCCGCAGGTAGGGGTGAATCTCATCTATAAACTTAAATTAGACGGTTCCCCATCCTAATGAGATTCCCTGAAGATTGGATGATAGTGATTCCAATAAGATTATGAAATGTTGATGAAATATAATTTTATTAGGTGAAATATATTCAGAAGTGTATCTGGAATAATTGAAGTCGGCTTTTGACCAGACGGCCGCCTACAGTAGCGATTTTTTTTCCACGTGATAGGGGAATTCATCCTGAGTATAACTCTGAGTTGGCGCGGCACAGAGGGTGTGCGTTAGCGGCCTTGGTGGAAAACAGGTTTGTCATATATCTTCTAGAAGGTTTCGGTCGCGAAAAAATACAAGAGTTCTTTTTTCTTCAGATAATTAAATGTTTTTTCATTATGATTTTTTTCTGTAAAATCAATATTTATTCGAGTTTTTGCCTCAGTGTTGGAACGCATGCTTTGCCTGCGGATAACTCAAAAATAATTGATCCTACGTGAAAAGTTGTATGGCGAAAAATTCTCTACAAATTTTGTTCTAAACTTCTTTTCTATCTACAAGAGCTTTCGCACAGTAGCAAAGGGCCTTACGGAAGCGCTTGGTCCGCCATTTGCTGGAATCATATTGCTTTGACGCTTGGTGTTTCCCTTTTCAATCATTTCCTTACGTTGAAAATTCGCAAAATTAGCCACGAAGACTACAGTGAATTCATCATCTCTACCACCAACGCACGCCGCAGCCAGACTACACACTCTCTGATCTCATCATCAAGTTCAAACATGGCTTGAAATGAGCCAAGACCCTGAAGAGTGAGGTTGGAAATTAACTACACAGGGTCTAAAACTAATCTCCACCACCATGCCGCCCGCAGCACCTGATTCAATGAAGCTTATTGCAGACCTCGTTGGATGGGTAGGTTATTTAAGGGGTTGCTGAGTTTCTTCCATTCTTTATCGGCAGCTGACGTTCTCCGAAGTTGTGATGGAGCAATATTGGCCAGAATTGGAAGCCACACAGTGGGGTTGGGTTTTACGGTGCCAGTAATTATCCGCATTGATTAAGCTGAACATCGATTTTATGTGTATGGGAGCTTCTATACCATACTGGGGCGCAGTACTCTGCGATGGAGTAGGTCATAGCTAAAAGGGTGTGTGTGTGTGTAGATTACTTCCTCGTGGTACACCCTGGGCAACGGCTCTGCCGGCTAAAAGTCTACACAAAACGAGAAGCACATAATCTGATTCTCCAAGATCACAGCTTGCCACAACGAATAGACAATATTGATGATGATTATATCAGAGCTGACGACATCTTTTCAAAAGATGAAACAGAAGAAATTGAATGTGAGAGTGGAACACTGGATTGCGTAGAGGTATTAGGTGGAATATTAGAACCATGCCCATGAAAAATAAGGAGAATAAAATAAAGAATGTGAATTAATGTATTGATATGTAAATTATATAAAGGAATTGAAATAAATATTATCGATTATGTGATGAGTGAAGATAGCAATAACATTCATTATTCTTAAAAAAAATAATACATGTTTTTCCAAATCATTTCTAGCCTTCCTTTTGGCTTTGAACTCTCAAGTCGTTCTCGAACATTTTTCCTCTGAAATTCACTTTATAAATCACTGCACAGTTCTCCCGAAGTGACCGTGACAATTATCCTCCATCCCTTTATTACTTTGCCTATCTTCAACCCTCACCTGGCCCCCGTTCATCGTGCCTCAATTTCGCATCCCTGTCAGTGACCTTCCAATTTGCAACAAATTCCTTCGGAAATCATCTTTCCGCTCCTCGTTTACCTTTCCACTGTTCTTGTTCGTTACCTCAGTCTCATTGTATGTGGAGAATTTTTGTTTAGCTATCTACTGTGCAAAAACTATTGTAGAAAAAAAAGTTCAGAACAAAATTTGAAGACAATTTTTCGCTCTACAACTTTTAATATAATTATTCTTCACGTAAGATCACTTGTTTTTGAGTTATTCGCAGAAGAAGCATGTTGACTTTGACTCAAAAACTCGCACAAATATTGATTTAACAGAAAAAAGTATTGAAACATGATAAAAACATTCAATTATCTACAAAAAAGATTTCTCGAATTTTTTGCGTCCGACAAACCGTTCAGGAGATATATGATAAAACGCATTTTCCGAGATGGCCGCTGCCGCACACCTCCCCGTGCCGCGCCAACTCAGAGTTATACTCAGACCAACCCCCTATCATGCGGGAAAAAAACGCTACTGTAACCATCATGTAGAAAAAAAGCCCTGCAGATTGAACAAAATGTACGATCTGCTCAAACAAGGTAATTGATTTACGTAGGCCAGGAATTAGAGGTTTCTCGACTTGCAGTTAGATTAGAAACATGATAGATCATGAATATTTCCAGTCCTACAACTATACAGGGTGTGCCAATAATCGGTATAAACATTATTAATTTAAATGGAAACATAAATTTTTTTCACATAATTCGATTGGCCTTCTGGTTCCGAGTTTAGACAACCTAAGTTATCAATCACTGTTTTTTATATATGTCGATTCATTAGGAGTAGAAAATTTCCGGACGATGGCGATAGACGGGTAGTGTTTTGTGATTGGCTGCTTCCAAACCATAGAGTCAATCCAAATTGTATTAATTTTATTCTATTTTACGACGAATCACGATTTACAAATGATGGTAAGTTCAATGAGCAAAATACTCGGTACTGGGCCCAACAAAATCAACATGCAATGAGAGAGGCAATTTTCAAGAAAGGTTTAACGTCAATGTCTGAGCTGGTATCGTTGGAAACAGAATAATTGGAGCAATATTGTTTCAAGGTCAGTTAACAGGGGTTAGGTACTTAGGTTTCCCTCAAAATAAAATCGAGAATCATCTTGATAATCTACCTTTAGCAGTTTTACGGCGAATTCACTTTTGAAAAGATGGAGCATTCCCTCATGATACCAGAGAAGTTCTAAATGACTAAATGGAGCATTTTAATAATCCAGTTATTCCAACCAATGGACCAGTACGGTGACCTGCCCGCTCACCGGATCTCACTGTGCTCGATTTCTTTATTTAGGGATATGTTAGAGAGAGGGTTAACTATGCAACAGCCCTAAGAAGAAAGAATTCTACGGGCATTTAGAATATAACGCCTCAAATGTTGAGAGAAACAATTGAACGAGCTGAAATGTGTCTTGAACAAGGAGGAATGCATTTCGTAAATTCACTACAGTGAAAGTAAATGAATTATTATACATGGCACACTTGACAAAAGTAACTAAATTATTATTCAGTATTTTCCTTACGAATAATTAATTTATGTTCTTATTTTTAATCCAATCGCAAATAAATTAGTATCATTCGATTCGTCAAAAAATCCTTTTCTATGAAAAGTGCTTGTGAAGAAATGGTCACCATTTGAAAAATAATAATTAGGCACGAAAATGTAATTTTGCGAACTTGTCTTATTCCTATCTATCATATTAGTCACTAAAACTCAGATTAGTTTACGTCCGATCATGGCCACCTAGATGCAATATCAAAAGAGACTTAAAAAAATTAAGTAGGCGTAAAAACGTTTTGAAATATCACATTCTGATCCAGAATTGTCTCAGAAATCAAAAAATATTACAATATACAGGGTGTTCTATTTAAAAATTCAGATAGATAGATTCGTTGATACCAGGTATAATATATATATATATATATATATATATATATCTTCTCCTCTTATTTTTCCTTATATATATATATATATATATATAAGGAAAAATAAGAGGAGAAGAAAACACAAATTTATCTCTCCTGGGGTTGCAGTCAATTCAAAGGCCAGTGTAATAACGACTATTTGTTGTTTGTAAAGCTACCGAAATATTTAATTTCATCTTCAGGACATCCAAAATCAAGATTCCAATTATTAATTACAGAAGAAACTGGGAAAAAAATGAACAAAGCAATTAAAACCGCAAACACACATAATATTAAAATATCATTAAAATGCAAAGATCAAAGTGTTCCATTTTCAGACACTGAACTCATCAGAACTCAAAATAATACAATAATATCAGACTGGTACCAAAAAGAAACTGTCCCTGGAAGATTCATCAATTATTTTTCAAATCATTCCGCAAACCAAAAATATAATACAGTGATAACTATGAAGAATTGAATTACTCACATTTCTCATAAATTTTTCATAAAACAAAATTTTAAAAACATAATTGATATTTTTAAAAATAATGGCTATCCCAGACATATCTTAAAAATAGTAATATTAAACCCTAACTGAAGACTCAAACATAGAGTTCAAATATAGAAAAATGTAATTCATAGATGAGTTTTCATAAAAAATAATCACTATTTTAAAAACCTTCCGCATATAAAGATTGCCAAATATAAATAATTTTTTTCAATTTAAATTTATTTCCAAATGTCAAAGACAAGACACCTTTATTATGCAATAGTGACATCATCTATGAACTTCCTTGTCTGGAATGTCAAAGCTCTTACGAGGGACAAACATCACAGTGGTTGAAACAACGTATAACCCAACATAAAAGAGTGACTATCGTTTAGGTAAAAACTCATGCGCGGTGGCTGAACATTACAACAAGCCGGCCACTAATTCGATTAAACACATGTTGGAATACTGGAACACGAAAATAACTACAAAAGCAGATTATTCCTTGAGATGTACCATATCGATGAAAAGAAGAATACAATGGTCAATTATAAGTCTGATACAGGACAGCCAAGCAATATATACTGCAATAGTTCGCAATCAATTGAGACGTATGTTAAGATTATTTTTTATGTTTTATCTTTTTTTTTTCGTTTTATAAGGTTTGTTGTTTTCGGATTGTCTTCTGAGTTGATAAAAACACCCTGTACGTGTTTATATAAATCATTTTGGAAGGGAAAACATTCTCAATTAAATATCGAAAAGAAATATTTTTCTGTAAATAAAAAATCCACGATAATAAAAGGATTAAAAAAAATTAAGACAAGCTTTCATACAAATGCACGAAAAAGGAAAAAATAAATCATTTAATTGTTTATCTAGGATATTCTGTATTTTATATTCGTGGCAAGCTTCTGAATCTGCTACTCACAAAAAAATAATTTTTTTCTTTCCGTGCGTTTGTAAAAAAACTGGTCTTGATTTTTTTTTCATTTTTATTAAATTCTTATTAGTCATTCACGAAATCGGTCATCTAAATGAATTAATTCTGACAAAAGTTTATAATCTCCGACCCCAAAAAAATCGGGCCATAATAAAAGGACACGTCACCATTTCGGAGCCTTTATCTTGAATTCATGAATTTAAACAAAATATTATGATATATGACCTTAAAAAATAAACAACACGCCAATTTTGAAGGGAATTAGGCTATGATCACGAAACTCGTCGTCATCTTGGAGCCGCCATTTCGAATTCGTGGATTTTGACAAGAAAATCATGATCTCCGACCCCAAAGACCTCCACACACCACTTTTTATTGGAATCGGGAGATAACCACAAAACTCGTCGCCATATTGGTGTCTCTGAAAATCCCCCTACCAATTTTGAGTAGAATCGAACAACACTGATAAAAAAGATATTGTGAAATCACATAATTTTACGTTGGCCTTTTTGTAACCAACTTAAAATCATGTGAAATCGCAGTTAGTTATGTATTCGTAAGATTACATTATGAATACTGTGATAACGCCATAGCAAATAAATGGATTAGTTATGGAAAATCAATGAAATGCTTATGAATAATAACACAATTCGTTATTGGGAATAACTAAATTTGTTATGGAAAATTACTTGATCTGCTGTGTAAATCTACTATGCTGTTACTGTAATTTGAAGTAAATTTTGTGATTTCCAGGAGTAGAATCACATAAAATATTATTAAAGTTCATATGATCTGTACTGTATAAATTACACAGTCAACAATGTAGAATTCATATGTACTTTGTGATTCTTCGGTGGACTATTACATTGAATTTCAGAATAAAATGTGAATTCGCACTGTGATGTAAAACCTCCTGTGATTTGGCGTATTGTATTGATAAAACTACATTCAGCTTTATATAAAGACATTGAATGAGAATGAAATCTACACTGCATCAGTTTCATCAAAAAGCCTTTATCAGAATATATATTTTCAGAGGAATGGTTCACTTAAATCAATCACAAACCATTCCACTGAGAAAGTGATATAAACATTGTCGAAAAGTATCACCATATGTAGTACATTTCATCTTAATTTTTGGTGAGTGAGTGAAATTAAAAAGAGTTCTATAAATGTAACAGGAAAAACAAAAAATCAGATTCAAACGAAATAGAACAAATTTCACCTGCCAAAACAAAAAACACGAATCCTCCTACTCAAAAGAACGAATAGACTATGGAAAAGCAGAAAGTGAAACAATAATTAGATTTTACGATGATAGGTACCTACTCATAAAAAAAAGACGTCATATACAACGAAAAATATATTACCATAAACTGTATCAATAATGAAACATAACACACTTCAAAATATGAATACAATAAAAATTTGAGTACAAATTCAAAATGAAATAAACGGAAATGGAATACTGGAATATTGAATTTATAGAAAAATGACACTAACTAATACACTGATAACACAAATGAGAGAATATTAATAAATTGAATACAAATATTGAGCTAAAGTTCAAAGTATTTCTCTACGTACCTACTAACTAGCTTGTTGATAAAATTCAAAACCTTTTTTCGAACAGCTGATACTTTCTTAGATTTTGATCCTGAATCTGTATATATTTTCAGGAACATCCTTTGCAAAAATTCCATTGTTGTTGAGAGATCTTTTGTATATTTTATATTCAAAATAAAATATAAGGCATATGCCACTTTCAGAGCATCCAAAAATGTTGCTACTCCATCATTACCAATATTTTCCTTCTCAAAATATACATAGTAAATAACCATTGGTTTGACACCAGAAAAATATTGATGGCATCAGGAACGTAAAGAACTGGCTGGAAAATAAGTGTTTTTGAGTCTTAAAAATATTTTTTTTATGTCTGTCAAGTCTTGAAATATTTTTTTTAATCATGAAACTGTATGTGAACTGATGAAAACTAACAAATGTTTGCTCTGAATCGCAAGGTATTTATGTAATAACCGTACAAAATTCAATAACATATATCTGCTGAATGAATACTCACCAACTTCTACAATGGTTGGAGTAAGAGGTATTTCTTCTGGGTCTATTTCTGATATGTTCTGGAAAAGAGAGAGGAATTAAAATACTGAAATTTGTGAGTGGAGGAATTCGAAAAAGATATTTTCACCACACACATTTTTTTAAATAATTTTTTTTGGACAGATGAATGATTTTAAGAAAGCGGTGGTTTTGAAAAACGTATCAAAATTAAACGAATCAAAATTTTAAATTATCTGAGAGGCTTTTTAGTTCTGAAGCAAAATGTATATGATCCGTTATTTTGAATTTTTCAATGTTGACAATGCAATCATAATATCCGACCCCAAAAGAAGGCATATTACTGAAATACAGTTTTTAAAAAAGTGTTCCGAGAAAAAAGTTTCAATATATGTCTTTGAATTCTGGATATCAATGTTTGATAATTTCATGCTGAGAATTTGTGAAGGAACTAATTTTTTTCGATAATCACAAACAAGTTGTTAATTTGACATGAATCAACATATAAATTATTATTCATAGGCCAAGAAATTATATTTACGGAGCGTTATACATTTGAAACTACATAAATTGCAGGAAAACATAATATGCAAAGGATATACTTACTAGATAATCACAGTAACCACACAACTGAACACAATCTATGAACATTCCATAATAAACACCGTACTCATCTCCGAAATATTGAATGCAGAGGGTGAACAGATGATCTCTCCACTACTAAAAATAGAATATAAACCATTGATGACGCTGGGCTCAGGGTTCAGGTGCACGCATAAAATGAACATACAGAAGGTTTCACATAACAAAACATGTCAGGATATACTTTACCGAATCAATCTGGTGAATCATTCGTTTTCACAATGTACTTTTTATGGTTTACATGTTTAATCTGTAATACACTTCATAATGTATTTTTAAAGTTTTGATCATGCGAAATGTTGGTCATAAGATATGTTCTGTGAAATTCACAGAATGTATTGAGCTTCTTCACAACGATTTTCATCAGTACATAATCACAAACACGTTTATCATATTGGAGCCGCCATTTTGTTTTATCTTTTTTCTCTAGCAAAAATTCCTGTCAAATTTCACGTTAATCGGACAACTAGATATGAGTCAAAATTCACTTGCAAGATTTGATTACAAACCCACAGCTTGTTGTTATGTTATTTCAAGTGTAACATTGAAATCATGTGTAACATTGATGAATGAGAGGCATCGCTTTCACTAGGTCTTCGACATTTTTGTCGTAGAAAATCTATTTCACGCTTCCACGATGATATAGTTGTTTTCTGTTAGATATTTACAGGATATAACTTCATTTTTATCGGGGATTTTTCAATTCACAGAAAAATATTTCTTTTCAATATTTAATTGAGAATATTTTCCTTTCCAACATGAATACAAACATACATTCAAGAAGGAGATAGTTACTAAAGGTTATCTTTCAGTCGCAGATGATTCCACATCTGATTTTATGAATATCCGGTTACATATCAAAGAAATCGTTGTTTTATTATCTCTAGTTTCTTTCTCTCTTCTTTATGTATATATCAATGTATTCTGCATTCCTGCAGTCCTAGTCTGGATGTCCTGGCGAACAGTTTGCCAATGTTTTTATATTTTCACATTTTTCCGGGACTGACTCTATTTTTTGTAAGTATTCTCTTGATTGTTCATATGATTTTCAGAATAATGATTTAGTTTTTATATCATTATACAAAATCTCAGAAATATTGAATAACCCATCATTGTTTTCGGAATTCCACGTAACTCATAAATTTCAACGTGATGAATAGTATATCATTCCAGAAGTCAAATCAATAGCAATTCTCAGATAAATATAATGAGATCAGATTCTGCATTGTGAAATCATTCCAATTCTGAAACATCTCTAGAATATCCAGAGGCAATTATCAACTGATTTTGCTCCCCGTTGGGAAATATAAATATCAATACCCTGTTGCACAATGATGATGGCAAGTGATTGAGAAGGGTTCGACGTTATATCATCTCGTTATCGAAAACCCTAGAGAATCTATGTAAATATCCCTTTGGAACTTGAGGGTTATGAATCATATCGATCGAATTTTTCCTCATTTTTCGTCACAGACATGAATCGTATAACAATGTTCATTTAACTAATGATTTCTTAATTTTGTTAGCAAAAATTCATCATTTTACACAATCATCACAATCATCACAATCATCACAATCATTTTACACAAAATTCATCATTTACACAATGTTTGCTGTATGGGGTCGGCTTCAGAATAGCCCCAGGGTGAATCCTGCCTGTCGTAAGAGGCGACTAAAAGGATAACCGTAGGTGGAAGATGGTCTCATCGCCCGGTGAAATACCACCATATCGACTTTGTGTGCTGTGAAATGGATCATTCCATGTTTCAGTGTTCGGTCGATACTTTCCGGTCTCCCTCTTTCCTTTTCCCCAATTCCTCCTTTATTTTCAGCTAATAGTAATAATGATGAAGTCTCCTAGAGTAAAACACTCCGGAAGTAAAATGCCTCTCCATTCGGATTTCCGGGCGAGAGGTACTCGAGGGGACTCAACATTAAAGATTAATTTTTGCAACATCCGTGGACTCAACAAGAACATCAACGACGTCCACCATCACCTACAGACGAAAAAACCGGATATTCTGGCTCTAACAGAAACACAAGTAAACTCGTCCACCAACAAGGTCCATATGCTTTGTCCTGGTTACGAACTCCATTCTCGATTCAGGTTCAAAGGTGGAGTCTGCCTTTACGCTAAGGCTAACCTTTCATGCCAGCGTGAAGAGAGTTTGGAACCGAAAGACTTTGATGTGATGTGGTTTAAGCTATCTGATACCAAAGTGACTAAGTTCCTCTGCTGCCTTTACCTATCACCTAATGAACCTTCATATAACAACCTCTTTGAGTTTTTATCACTCAAACTGGACTACATTCAGGAAAACCATCCAACAGCTGAAACCATAATCATGGGGGACTTTAATGTACATAATGCTGCCTGGCTCAAATTCTCTAACAAAACAGATGATGCAGGTCGTCAAGCTGAGGCCTTCGCCATCACTCATGGTCTAGAACAACTGGTCGAGCTACCAACCCGCATCCCTGATGTCAACAACCAGTCTGCCAATACACTAGATCTTTTCCTCACCACCAATCCTGACCCGTATAGAATAGAAGTTTGTGCCCCACTTGGAAACTCTGATCACACCCTCATCTCCACAACATGCTCTTTCCATTTACCATCGAGCAGCACAATACCCCGTCTCATGTGGCATTACAATTCGGCCGACTGGGAAGGTCTTCGTATGTTTTTCTCAGCGTTTCCATGGAAGAGAGTTTGTTTCTCTTCAGTAGATCCAACACGATGTGCTGAGACAATTTCTGAAATCATCATTTTGGGGATGCAAACTTACATACCGAATACCGAAAGAAGAACATCATCCGATAAGACCTGGTTTAACAGAAACTGCTCTAGAGCTGTGGCTTCCAAACAGGCAGCATACCATCGATGGCAAAAAAATCCGGGACCTGAGACCAGAGCAGCATACGTTGAGGCTAGAGGCATATGCAAAGAGACAATAGAATGTTCAAAAGATGCTCATAATGCCAAAATAAGATCAAAACTTGTTGAATGTCCCAACGGATCCCGTTCATTTTGGTCTTTCGCCAAATCTGTGGGAAGAAACTTCACTACCAGCTCTTTTCCTCCCCTAACCAAAGAAGATGGAACACTAGCAACGACTGCCCAGGAAAAAGCCAATATCTTTGCGCACCTATTTGCTGGAAATTCCACTCTGGATTCTTCGGGAAAACAACCCCCGAACATTACACCTATTGACAGTCACATGCCCGAGATCAACTTTCGCCAACGTACTATCAGAAAGATTTTGCTGGGTCTCAACACCAACAAAGCCTGTGGATCTGACGGAATCCCGCCGATTGTTCTCAAGAAATGTGCCCCCGAACTAACACCTGTTCTTTGCAAGTTGTTCAACCACTCTTACAATTTGGGAGTATTTCCGTCCAATTGGAAAATTGCAAGAGTACAGCCAGTCCCTAAAAAAGGCAAAAAGACCCTACCTAGCAACTACAGACCTATCGCACTGCTATCTATCATTTCAAAATTCATGGAAAAAGCCATCAACATCGAGCTCATGAAATATCTGGAAGACTCAGGAATTATCAATGATAGGCAATATGGCTTCCGCCATCAGAGATCAACTGGTGACCTGCTCGCATACGTCTCACATATATGGCAGCTATCTATTGAAAAGTATGGAGAAACTTTAGCTGTGGCATTAGATATCTCCAAGGCGTTCGATCGAGTTTGGCACCAGGGACTCCTCGCCAAGCTTCCATCTTATGGCTTGCCCCCTCAGCTGTGTTCTCTGCTTGCTAGTTTTCTCTCAAACAGGTCTCTCCATGTAGTGGTCGATGGAGTTTCATCTGACACTCTACTCATAAATGCTGGTGTTCCGCAAGGATCCATTCTAGCACCAACACTATTTTTACTTCACATCAACGACCTGTTGAAAGCAACTTCATGTCCCGTACACAGCTTTGCCGATGATAGTACCCTCCATACCGCTTTCTCTTCCAGGGCCCCTATATCAGCCCGTGAAACCAGAAATGAACGAGGAAGAAATGTTAACAATATAAATATGGACTTAGCAACAATTCTCGAATGGGGATCCAATAACTTGGTAGAATTCAATGCAAACAAAACACAAGCATGTCTTTTCTCTAGAAAAGCCGATCTCACTGTGCCTAACATAACTTTGTCAGGAGTAACCATACCACTGAAGTCATCCATATCGATGCTTGGTATTACTATCAGCAATAACCTTTCCTGGGAAAATCACGTGAGGTCCATTGCCAAAAGTGCATCCCAAAACTTGGTTTTTGTTTCGTGCCAAGAGCTATTTCACCTCCAGTCAGCTGCTTATGATCTATAAGGCACAGATCCGACCTGTCCTGGAATACTGTTCCCATATTTGGAGTGCGGCACCTAAACATATCCTGAAGCTATTGGATTCTGTCCAAAAAAGGGCAATTCGTCTCGTCGGTGATGCCTCGCTTACAAACTCGCTCACTTGTCTGGAACACCGTAGAAAAGTTGGCGATTTGTCTCTATTTTATAGATATTTTCATGGGCGATGCTCTTCTGAAATATCAACAATCGTTCCTCCTTTGGCAGTCTCTTCGAGATTAACCCGTCAAGTTCAGTCTTCACACCCCTTCGTGGTCACTTTGGAGACCTGCAGAACATCACTTTCCAAAGACTCATTCATCCAACGAACTGCGAGGCTTTGGAACTCATTGCCTAGGGAGGTGTTCCCCGCAGCATACAACCTCCAGAAATTTAAGAAGAACACCAACTCCTACCTTCTTTCCCTTGGTTCCCACGATGTTCTCTGAACATTACAGGATATCCCTTTTCGTGGGAACCAGAACATATAAAAAAAAAAAAATGTATTCGAGTCTATTTATTACCTATCGATGTTAGGTTTTCGGATTGCAAATTGATCAACATCCATTCATTTGCATATCTCCAGAAGGGTATTTTTATTGAAGACTGAACGAGTATGAATGAGAATAATTCAATAGGAATTACTCATCCGAAACTGAAAAAACATAATAAAAGTCGAAACAAGAAAGCTCCAATTTGTCAAAGCCAGAGGTTTTATCGAACGCTATAAAATTCCGATGGAACGGAAAATATAACAAGCAATGGATGATAAATTGAATTGCCAATGATACTGGAATAAATCTCATCGTGATTACTTCCAGATGAATGCCCACTGGATGTACGTCGAAATTAATCTGTGACAATCCTTCCGAAGTGGAAAACATTCAACCTTCAGCACATATGGTGCGATAATAGGATACGAAGTACTGAAAAGACGGCATTAATTTCTTGATGTTTCTGGGTATTTTAGAACTGAAAACTGATATTGCACATATTTTTTGGAGACTGGTCAGCCTTATGAAC
Source organism: Gonioctena quinquepunctata (assembly GCA_018342105.1). Taxonomy (NCBI): domain Eukaryota; kingdom Metazoa; phylum Arthropoda; class Insecta; order Coleoptera; family Chrysomelidae; genus Gonioctena; species Gonioctena quinquepunctata. The sequence continues at coordinate 38,569 of JAFIRS010002987.1, forward strand.
ACGGGTCATATATACTTTTGAGATTGTATCGTGCCCTGTCATTTTTTCAAGGCAAAGATAAGTAGGTAGCCCGCAGAGGAATTGTCTTTTCATTTTCACAAATTGATTTTGGTTACATGTGAACTGATGTAATGTAATGTAATTTAGTACGAATAGTGGACATCGTTACTTTCACTATACCCTACGAACAATAGGCAATATTTTATTGACAAATATACGTTTAAGTGTTGAACGTGTTGGTATTGTTCACGGACCGTTCAACGTTCTCACGTCCTTGCAAGGGTAAAGTGAGATCCCATATTCAACTGAAATTGTGAACTTCATTCATTTTCCGATTATTATCCTATTGGATAATTCAATTGGATGTTGTTCAGTAGTATCCCGTCAGGTTAAAGGGCTCTTTTTTTATTTGGTTGAACTACTTGGCGCCCGAACCTGTGACCTTTGTAAACTAACGAGCAAGCACATTACTTGCCGTACCCAAATTCTAAAATTATCTTCGAGAACAACAGTATTGTTGTGCACAGATGCATACAAAAATTTAGTTATATAATAGAGTATAACAGGTCCCCAACCAGGATTTGTTATCGTTGAAGCAGAACTCAAGAACTGTCAATGTGATCAGGAACTGTCAATGTGATCAGGAACTGTCAATGTGATCAATGTTGTTATTGATAGAGTATCATCCAACATGCTTCCAATGAACACAAGCGTTTCTCAAGGCTCTATTATGACACCTACAATTTTTCTCCCACATTACATTACCGACCTGTTGGGACCCACCAATGATCATGTCTATACTTTCGCACACATTACCGACCTGTTGGGACCCACCAATGATCATGTCTATACTTTCGCACACATCGTCTATACCAAAGAGCTAGAGATGCAACAAATAAAATAGGCATGAGGGAACTTTGATCAGGGATGTGTTTTTTTTAAATTTAGTCGAATTACCTGATTACCGCAACTATCACCTGTTTCATTTTCGTATTGAATACGCAACTGGGCTCTTGGGATTTTTTTTTCGAAATTTATGTTTGTTAATACGCCATTTTTTTCAATATTTTATTCTGAAAGTGATACACCCTATATACACTGATACACAAAAAAATTGCCATTTTGGAGTTGAGTCCCTGTTCTTCTCAGATTCATGTGGTTGAGATTTAAGCGGTAGAAGGGGAGTTATTAGAAGTGGGGGGACCCCTTGAAAAACACCAAAATATCCCAATATCTCAAAAATCGATGCTTCCATTCCATTCGTCCACTAGATAATGATGAGTCACAATCTGCATTCTCTCGATACTAATTACGTCCACATCGTTGTGCAGCCTTGACGCTAGAACTGTTTGAAAGAGGTTACTGGTGAATTCACCATTTATTCGAATTTCAGTTTTTGTGCACCTTCGCCAAAAGAGTTGAACAGGAAAGTTCAACTTGTGGTATTCATCTTGATACATATTTGGTACGAAAATGAAATCATTCTATTCATGAACCAGTAAGGATTTGTCAAAATTTTTATTTTTTTTCTCGGCGCCTAACATAAGCCAAATGCTCGATGGCCCGAGACGAAATAATTCGAATCGAATACAAGACAACAAAGTGGATCAGAAAATTATATATGCTGCTGTAGTACTGTTATTACAAGCTTTTATTCAACTTGCTTCGTTCGTATGTCATTCTGTTATTCTGTCATTCTGTCATTCTGTCATTCTGTCATTCTGTCATTCTGTCATTCTGTCATTCTGTATTCTGTCATTCTGTCATTCTGTCATTCTGTCATTCTGTCATTCTGTCATTCTGTCATTCTGTCATTCTGTCATTCTGTCATTCTGTCATTCTGTCATTCTGTCATTCTGTCATTCTGTCATTCTGTCATTCTGTCATTCTGTCATTCTGTCATTCTGTCATTCTGTCATTCTGTCATTCTGTCATTCTGTCATTCTGTCATTCTGTCATTCTGTCATTCTGTCATTCTGTCATTCTGTCATTCTGTCATTCTGTCATTCTGTCATTCTGTCATTCTGTCATTCTGTCATTCTGTCATTCTGTCATTCTGTCATTCTGTCATTCTGTCATCTTGTCATTCTGTCATTATTTCCGGTTCAAAATTTGTAATCTATTTTTGGAGCACTTGCCGACATCCGATTGAGCTGGAATTTGGCAAGTGTTCATAATTCCGGTGACCATGCGTTACGAAATTTTTGTTAAAGATAAACACAAAATGGCGGCTCCAAGATTATGGTACGATTCGATTCAAAATTGGTATGTGGGGTTTCCGGGGTCGGTGATTATGAATTTTTTGTCAAAATTTATGATTTCCAAATGGCGGCTCCAAAATGGTGGGGGAGTTTTGAGATTATGGTCCGATTCTATTCAAAACTTGTATGGTGGATCATGGAATTTTTGTTAGAGAAAAGAACACGGCGCTCGAAGATGGCGGACGAGATTCAGGTTTATGGTCCAATTCGATTCAAAATTGGTATGTGGGGTTTTTCAGAGACGGAGATCATGAATTTTTCTTCAAAATTCATATAATTAAAATGGCGGCTCAAGATGGCCGATGATTTCTGTCTTTATGGTACGATTCTATTCTCAAGTGATATGTGGGGGTTTTCGGGGTCGGGTATTATAAATTTTTTATCAAAATTCACAAATACAAGATGGCGAGCAAGCTTCGTACTTATGGTCCGAATCGGTTAAAAACTAGTATGTCGGGGTTTTTGGGGTCGCAGATTATGGATTTAGATCATTGTTTTTGGTTGAAATTCATAAGTTGGTCTCTTCATTGAAGGACTAGATAGCTTAGAACTTACAGAAAAAAGGCCTCATAATAACGATTTTCGAATAAAAATGCATTTATTGATGTAAGAGTACTAAAGAGCACAAAATAAAGTAATTAATTGAAAAACTTTTTAAAGACAAGCTTTTATTTAAATGCACTGAAAAGTAAAAACTAATTGCTTTGGATGTATGTGTATCTATAACTCAAGGAATAACCCACGTCATACATCCAAAGCCATTATTTTTTACATTTTAGTGCATTTGAATAAAAGCTTGACTTTAAAAAAGTTTTTTTATTAATTATTTTATCATAGACACTACTTGCCGGTAATTTTGTTGAACTTATTCAATTGTTATGAGTATAAATTAGATGTTCAATGAGCCAAATTTTTCTTCGGTGTTTAAATATTTCAAAAAATATTCCGAATGACTGTTACACTTTCATTTGCACATAAGATTCGAGATCTGAGTAAAACTCCCCGAAAGAATATATTCTAAAATTTTTTTATTATAATTCTCTGACATTTCAAGAAACCAAAAAAAAATGTCATTTGAGTGAGAATTTTCTACCTATAAAATTCCCGCGGAAATTCTTTGAGGTATTTTGTTTTTATTGTCTAACAACGTACATTTTTAATTTTACGTCTGTATTCAATTCGCATGAAAAGTTAAAAATATATAAAGAACGGTTTAGTACATCGTATCATTTTGTGCGGATATGTTTTCATGAACGTAACATAAAAAAATAATCTATAGAATACCACAGGAGAGTTCGATAAAGTAGAAAATATTCCTCCAGATTTCTTTCTCAAACTTGTTGCAATTTGGCAATAGCCACTCGACTCCTTATTTCCGTAAAACTAAGACTTCCTCCAGTCAGGAAAATTCTGGGGAGTTCGACAGCGTCCATGAATCCCATTTTTCAACCGATCTGCGGAATCAAGCACCATATTTTTTGTCCTTTTGCTGGGTACGGCCGGTAACAACCAAAATTGATTATCCAATGATCCTTTTTTGACAAATTCTCAGTGGGACTTTTGGTACAATGGTATGTAATTCAACGCTTCTCCTTTCTAAGTATTCCACGTATATGTTTTTTGGCTCCTAGAACATAACTAGTAATTTCCTATTATTCAGACGCACTTCAATTTCGTCAATTATATCATCGTGAAACATCAACGACTTGAATACTTTGCTTTGTTGATTTTTGAGCTTCTTCAGATCCATCTGGATGGGGCTAATTGCCGACAACTTATCTATTCTCGAATTTTCATCAACACTTTGTGTTTGTTTACATCTTTATTCGGGACAAAACCAGCTGAGTCCTGAGTGAGCTGGGATTTCGCAAAAAGCCGACGGAAAGTTTACACACTTTGAATGATTCGCTTTCGCGAATCAGTCGCAAGACATGCACGGGTTCGCTTTAACCATTTAAAGAATCGGGCAAACTACAAACATCTGGCGCTATAGAGAGCGCGAACCTCTATTCAGTTCATGCAATAAATTTGGTTAACATGGAATTGCAGTCTACCGACTTGTATAAAAATAATCGAGAATCCAGAGACGTGTTCGTTGAAATTTCAACCACTACAAATTCACTGATTCTTTAAAACACACTTTCAATAATATGTGACTAGGTAATGTAATTTCCTAAATTATTTGGATTCACGTCTGATTCACCTTTTCAAGTTATATTTGCATGTTGATACAGGTGAGGATCATATGATTTTCCGCCAAAAACTGCACAAGTAACCCCTTCACCACACTCAGTCACTTCGTACCCATATGTGCATTTCGATAAATAAAAATAAGTTCAAAAACTAAAACCCGACTACTGAAAAATCACGGGCTAAAAAGTATGAAACAAGAATGTATTTTCATCTGAAATTGTTATTTAACTTTTATCTCTATCAAATAAACGATAATATATTTTAATGTATTTGAAATATATTCATAGTGATGTTCAAACGATACCCTAACAAAACAATACATTCTAACAGTAGTAAGCGATCATAAGCTTGAGGGCGAAGTGGCATATGACCACGGCAATCCTCTGAACATCAGTATGAATATATGTACAGTGCTTTTCTTCGGTAGGACGATTCGGGAAACGATCATTAAAAATTCTTTCGGTTTTGTGGAAGTTACGCGTCGCACCGTAGATAAAAATCGCTTCGATTTTTTCTTCCAATGGACGATAATTGACCATTTTAGAGATAGTCCACGTGGAACCTATTTACTAGTAAAACCGAAAACTAAATGAGAATATTTTAACTGAACATTTACTCGTCATTTTTTGTTTAAACAAAAAATAACCTATCAAACCTCATCGGGTTTTTGGGATTGCCATATGGCAGAGAAAAAAAAATTCTAGATGTATCGATATTAATGTGTTTGTATGCAGGTAATTATTGAATGATCCGCCATTTTGTAGTAGGTGCAGATATTGACTTTATATTCTAGGGTTTCGAAGTATTTGTCAGGAGCTTCAAAAAGATGTGTACAAGACCCCCCTTTCAATTTAATTTTTTTTTCCAAGATGGCGCCCAGTTGCCATCTTGAAAGTTTCATCTGTCAATTTCACTCCAAAATATAGTATTCATGCATCAATTTCATTATCCCAAATTTAAATTTTTTGGTTTACCCGTTCAAAAAATAAGAGGGGGGGGACATTAAAGAAAAGCACTGTATATTAAATACAATAAAATATATTACGTCTAAGTTAAGTTGTTTATTAAATAAACGATAAATATTGAATAGTTTGTACATAACAATTTCAGATGAAAATATTTTCTTGTTTCATACATTTTAGAGCGTGACTTTTCAGTAGTCGGGTTTGAACTTACTTTTTATTTAAATTATTTTGGGGTTATAATTTCGTGATAAAGTATTTGCAGGGCCGCTTTCAATTTTTGTTTTTTTTAGATTTCATTGTACCTAGGTAATATACCGCGTGGAGGTACTCCCAGCTTATGTCATTATTATTACATATGTTTTGGTTTTTTTATATAATTTTTAACATGTGTCCCATATTGTCCATAATGAAGTACGTCTTTATTTTATATATATTTTGGGTAGGTTTGGAGATACAATATGTTTGACTCACATCTGAACGTGATTTTAAAAATTATTCCCAATTATCAAGTACACGCAAGCAAAGCTGCGAACAACAGATAACAATTTATATATTTTTGAAATGTGCTAATTAAGCATTTTCATTTGACACCCAACACGGCATCATAAAAAAATTTTTCATGACTTTATGTCCACTAGAGGGCGCCATATTCGATGTTATGTGACGATACATAGCCTATAACTAGCGGACAATCAAGTTGCTTCCAACGATACCTCATTTGTCAAATTATGAGGAGTAGTTTAGTAGTTATGAGGGAACAGATGGACATATCCACATACATACCGGTCAAAATCATAACCCTCCTTTTTGCTTCGCCGTAGTCGGGTAAATATAATGTCAATCTATTTCTTTCGAAATAAATTATAATACCTCACCCAAATGGTCCGATCCTATCCTAGTCGGGTAATAAGTTATCATCATCAGTAGGTAAACTAAACTTAATGAATTGTTACATAATAATAATAATATAAACTATATATATATATATATATATATATTTTCTATAGTTTCTTGACCACATATATATTTTCTTTAATTTCTTGGAATAAAGGTCTGATTCAGTCTATTTATATAATTTCTCTTAAATACGTTTCGACATGGTATTTGTCATCTTCGGGTTAAACTAAAATTAAAGATATGATCTTTGAGACATATTCAACTTAACACAATATTGAAATGTAGCCACTGAAATAATTCTTTAACAACATATGGTTCGAAATATAACACGTTATTCAACTCAATATAAAAATATCTGTAACATTCATGAGTATTCACTTACAAATTATATTATAAGAGTTCTGCGTTCGCATCGTACGAACGTTATTGTGGGTGTAGGTATTGGCAAGTGACTGCGAAGAAGTTATCGGGAATGGTTTGTTTATCTTTCATGCATTTTTACCCTGGGCCGGACTGTATTTTTTTTTGGCAGCATGTAAAGAACAGTTTTCATTATTATTACTATGAACAGAGTTAACAAAGGTTGTTATAAATTTGGCTTGAGTTTTTCATATCATTTCTATTGTTAATGCTATTGGGGTCTTTTTTAATATGTATCATTTCAAAGGAATGTTCTTACTCTTGGATTCCTTCCTTTGGTCAAAATTTCAACGTTGTTAGTGTCAAACTTATGTTGATTTTCTTTTCCGTGTTTGGATAAGGCTGTAATGTCGGTTTTTGAGTATTTGTGGGCTTGTAGTCGTTTCTGCAAATATTGTTTTGTTTGACCTATATAGGTACTTTGACAGTCTTTACACGGTATTCTATATATGTATGTTTTGTTTGTTTTTTTTTTTTTTTTTGATAGTTTGTCTATGTATGGTAAAGGTATGTATGTTGTTGTTTTTTTTATTACTTCATTATCATTTTTATTGTAGATCGCATGTATTCGTTTCTTTATTGTTTTTCCCGCAAAGTGGCTGGGTTAATTATTTTCTTTCAATATATTCTTGATTATTTCTATATTATTTTTCCTGAATTTTGGGTGAGCAAGCTTTATAGCTCTGTCAGTAAAATTTTGAATAACATTTTATTTGTAACTAAGGGGTGCGTTCGAAAAATAGTTTGTGTAACGATTTGATGCATTTGGTTCAATAAACCAGTTTGTGAAATTTTTTCCAGTTTGTCGTGTATTATTGTTGTGTCGAGAAAGTTTATTTGTTTTTCTATTTCTTTTTCTATTGTTAATTTCAATCTAGGATGATATTTATTGAATTTTTCTAGACTTTCATCAACTTTTTCAGTAGGAACACAGGTTGAACAATCGTCTACATATCGTTTGAAGAATATTGGTTTGAAAGTTAGTGATTTGATGATCTTTTCTTCAACATACTCCATAACCAGATTTGCTACTGTTGCAGCAATTAGAGATCCCATTGCAATTCCGAATATTTGTGAGTAGTATTTATTTTCATATTGAAAGTATGTTGAGGTTAAACATAGTTCAATTCCTTTTAAAAATTCTGCTATGGTTAGTGTTGTGTGACTTTGTATTTCATGCCATTTTTCTCTTATGACATCGATCGCTAATTTTGTATCTATATTTGTATATAAATGAACTATATCCAGAGAGATAATTATATGATTTTATGGAACTGTTATATTGCGGACAAATTCCACAAATTCCACAAACTCCCAGGAGTTTTTCACATAGTAATCATTTTTTCCAATAACATTTGAAAAAATTGCTGAGAGGAATTTTGATAAATTGTAAGTGGCAGATTGAATATTGCTGACAATGGGGCGAAGGGGAATTCCAGTTTTGTGTAATTTGGGCAAGTTTTTCTGTGGGGTTGAATCTGTCTTTTTATATGTGCTTTTGTCCATTAGCAAATTTTCTAGTTTTTTTTTGTATTCAGATTTTTGCATAATTACTGTTTTGTTAGTTTAATCAGCCCTGAGTATAAGTAATTCGGAATGTTCCTTTGAAAACTTTTAGTCTTTTTTAAAAATTTGTTGAAGATATTTTTTGAATTTTTTGTTCGTTTTTCAAAACTGGTTTTGGAGTTGGTAATGATGTTATTGATTTTGTGTCTGATTCCATTCTGATTTTCGCTCGTTTGATAGGTTATTCCAGATTCTAAGTTCGCAATTATCGATTCTGTAGGGATTTCTCTATTTTCGTAGTTGAAATTTTGACCAAGACTCAAGGTATATGAAATATCTCCAGGAATATTTGTGTCAGTTAGGTTTTCTATCCAATTTACATTGTTTAACTTTGTAGTTATAATAATAAAAACTGATTTTTACATGCTGCCAAAAACAAATACAGTCCGGCCCATATAAACAATCTTATGAACTTATGAAGAGGGTGAAACTGCATGAAAGATAAACAAACCATTCCCGATAACTTCGTCGCAGTCACCTACCAATACCTACACCTACAATAACGTTCGTACGATGCGAACGCAGAATTCTTATGATATAATTTGTAAGTGAATACTCATAAATGTTACAGATATTTTCATATTGAGTTAAATAACGTGTTATATTTCGAACCAAATGTTGTTAAAGAATTATTTTAGTGCATACATTTCAATATTGTGTTAAGTTGAATATGTCTCAAACTCTATATCTTTAATTTCAGTTTAACCTGAAGATGACAAATATCATGTCGAAACGTAGTTAAGAGAAATTATATGAATAGACTGAATCAGACCTTTATTCCAAGAAATTAAGAAAAAATATATATATATATATATATATATATATATATATCCTCCATGAAAGCTATCAGAAACTGTCATCTTCCAGACTAGTAACATCATCCGCCTAATTACCACCTCATCCCTCTGGATTCGACAGAGCCCCCTCATATCACGTTCCTGTCTTAAGAAAATATCAGACAAAAAGTAAATTTTTTGCTCTCACACAGATCGTCCTTCAATATCCATGCTCGCCCTCACCCCTTTTAACACAAAATAATATTTCATTTCCAGAATTCGCCGAGACAGCAAACATTCAATAAGCGAAGTGATGAAACGATCCCTCTGAAGGGTTTCGAACCTGTTGCTCGAAGTCACACGCACACAGGGAGAAGGGCATATCGAATTTAGTCTTGGGTCATGAAAAAGTTCAGAGAAGTTGATAGGATCTTTGATGATGTATTTTCATACCGTGTCTGAAAATCAATCCTATTAGACCATAAGAAAGTGGGTGTTTGGACGCTATAAAAAAATATATTCATGTTGCGAATGAAAGATAAACTTCAGTCGCTATCTTCCATTTTGTAAGATAATCTCTTGCGAGGTGTTCATATTGAAAGTAAAATCATTTTAGCCGAAGCCCAATGAGAGACACAATAATTCCAATAATTTACTAGATATTGCCCCATGATGTAGTCAAACAGACTCCTTTCAAATAATCCTCAATTCCAAAATACATCGAAGAAGAGACCAAAAAAGTTACGGTAAACAAAAGACACTCACTTCACTGAATGATTTTCACTAAACTGGGTTTACAAAACCAGGTCACGTGTTTTACAATAGCTTTTTCAAGTGGAAATAATACTGACTCATCAATCACATTGTATTATGTTAGATAGTCAAGGCAGGTAGTAGCAGGTATATATGAATATATATAAAATAAAACATATACAGTTTTTAACACAAAAAAGGGATTTGATTTATTATACAAAAAGAATAAAACAACTCAAAATAATTTTCAGAAGTCTAAAAAGGTTTCAGAATATCAGTTTTTTAGTATATTCGTTAACCTTTCCGAAACAGATTTCACGTCATAGGAAAAAAATTTAATTGCATAAGGTTCCAACTATAATCTAAAACCAGAAATCATCGAACAAAAATTGGAAATTCTAGGAATTGAAACAGAAATAGCGTTGAAAAGTACATAAAACATGAAAAGTTTTCGAATAAAAAAATTTTTTATTCATTATACAAAAAGCATAAAACGACTCAAAATAATTTTCAAAATTGTAAAAAGGTTTCAGAACATCAGTTTTTCAGTAGATTCGTTAACCTATCCATAATGTCAACAAGGATCAGGTGACCTGGGATGCATACACTTTCTTACGTAAGGATTACAGAAATTCCATCATCGAAACAAAAAGGTTAGCGTATGAAACTTTTTTGAAAAATTCCTCGAACATCAGCAGAGACTCCTGGAGATTGATCAACTTCGAGTGTAACAGAAATCCATGGAAAAAAAAGGAGTCCAGCATCACGGAAGCTGAATTCAATGATTATTTCAGCAATATTGCTGAAAAATTGATCTAGTCTCTACGAATCACGAACCTACGGAATACTTGAAAAATCTCAGATCACCTGTAAATTCTTTCTCTTTTTTCCCTGTAACTCCCGAGGAAGTGATGGACACAATTGAATCTTTGAAGGATTCAAGTTGTTCGGATTTCTATGAACTGAACAGCGCGGTGATTAAAGGTATAGCCGATATTATTGCTTCTCCACTTTCAATTTTAATCAATGATTGCTTATCTCTAGGAGTTTATCCAGATGCACTAAAGATTTCAGTTGTTTTGCCATTGCTGAAAAAAGGGAATCCCCACATACCAGAAAATTTTCGCCCCATTTCCATAATTCCAGTTATCGCGAAAATCATAGAGGCGCTAGTAAAAACAAGGTTGATATCCTACCTGGAAACAAACTCCTCGCTGTGTCCTGAGCAATTTGGCTTTAGAAAAAATAAATCAACTACGAGAGCCATTCTGAGCGTTATTGCAAATGTAGTTGATGGACTTGAGAAGGGGGAGCATTCTTTCTTAACGCTTTGTGATCTGACTAAAGCTTTCGATTGTGTTTCCCATGATATATTACTTGAGAAACTTTTCTGTTATGGCATTCGTGGACTTCCATTGAAATTTTTCAGGTCTTATTTGCATGGGCGATCTCAGTGTGTTTCGGTTGAAGGCACCAGATCAGCATTAATACAAATCGTCCATGGGGTTCCACAAGGCTCTGTTTTGGGACCAACCCTATTCATTCTGTATATCAATGATTTATATTATCATATATTACCGAAAAAATTCATTCTCTTTGCTGACGACACCACACTGATAGATCGTAATAGTAAATTAGAGGAACTGATTGACTCTTCCAAACTCACCTTGCAAATGACAGATGAGTGGTTCTGTTCAAACAAGCTTATGCTCAATTCTGCTAAAAATCAGAATCTTATTATATCTTCAAACTCCTCACTAACAGGTGGGGAAAGTGTCAAGTTACTTGGTATATCCATTGATGACAAACTCAACTGGATGTGTCACGTAGAAAATCTGTCGAAAAAATTATCAAGCGTCACGTTCTTGATTCGCAGATTGAAAATCCTTGTTGGTGCGGATACTGTAAGACCCAGCTATTTTGGACTTTTTCACAGTCATATGACTTATGGAATTGTCTTGTGGGGTAATTCGTCCCATTCGAACAAAATTTTTGTTTTACAAAAAAGGGTTATTCGAATAATATCAGGGGCGGGCTACAGAGATCACTGCCATGCTCTATTTATTCATCACCAGATCATGCCTCTTCCTACCGCGTTCATATATTCCACTCTGCTTGAAATACATGAAAAAATATCAGATTTTGCTCTTTCAGCGGACACGCATCAGCACCAAACAAGGTCAGGAAACCTCTTGAAAACACCAAGATATAGACTCTCTGTATCACAGAAAAATTCATTGAATATAAGCCTATACAATAAATTACCTTTGGAAATAAGAAATATGACTTTTTACAATTTTAAGAGATCAGTGAAATCTTGTCTACTGATGAAATGCTTTTACTCCGTAAAGGACTTTTTAAACTATAATTTTAATGTGGATGATCTGGGCTTTTAATGGGCTTTTAATGTGTTTGTCAAGCAACTTTTATACCCCTTCTGTTTGTTTACAATGACTAGTTCTGAGTTAACCTTATTTTATTCCTGTGTTGTAATGTGATGTATCACCGTAGGAAATTTAGGTTTACTCTTTTAACTTAGTTTTACTCTTTTAACTTGTAACTTTTAATTAAAAAAAAATGTTTTTCTCAAGGACCTGCTTCAAATGTATTTATATATGTACGTAGTTAATGAATCTCTCTCTCTCTCTCTCTCTCTCTCTCTATCTGAAATAGATTTCACGTCATAGGAAGAAAGTTTAGTTGCAAAAGGTTTCAACTATAATCTTAAACCAGAAATCAACGAAGAAAAATTGGAAATTCTGAGAATCGAAACGGAAATTACTTCAAAAGATACATAAAACATATAAAGTTTTTAAAACAAAAAAAATTATTTGATTCGTTGTACAAAAAGCATAAAACAAATCAAAATAATTTTCATAATCCTAAAAAAACTTCTGAATTATAGTTTTTGAGTAGATTCGTTAAACTATCTGAAACAGATTTCACGTCACAGGGAAAAAGTTCAATTGCAAAAGGTTTCAACTATAATCTAAAATCGAAATCAACGAACAAAAATTGGAAATTCTAGGAATTGAAACAGAAATAGCGTTAAAAGGTACATAAAACATATACAGCTTTTAAATCAATAACTCAAATTGATTCATTATACAAAAATCATAAAACAACTCAAAATAATTTTCAAAATTCTGAAAAAAATTCAGAACATCAGTTTTTCAGTAGATTCGTTAACCTATCTAAAACAGATTCCACGTCACAGGAAAAAAGTTTGATTGCAAATGGTTTCAACTATAATCTAAAACCAGGAATCAACGAAAAAAAATTGGAAACTATAGGAATTGAAACGGAAAAAGCGTTGAAAGGTACCAACATAAAACATATAAAGTTTTCAAAACAAAAAAAGAAATTTGATTCATTATACAAAAAGCATAAAACAACTGAAAATAATTTTCGGCATTAAAAAAAAATTCAGACTATCAGTTTTTTAGTAGATTCGTTAACCTATCTGAAATATATTTCACGTCACAGAAAGAAAGTTCAATTGCAGAAGGTTTCAACTATAATCTAAAATCAGAAATCACCGAACAAAAATTGGAAATTCTAGGTGATTGGAACAGAAATAGCTTTAGGAGGTACATAAAACATATAAAGTTTTCAAATCGAAAACAAAAATTGATTCATCATACAAAAAGCATAAAACAACTCAAAATAATTTTCAAAATTCTAAAAGTTTCAGAAATCAGTTTTTTAGTAGATTCGTTACCTATCTAAAACAGATTTACGTCATGGGAAGAAAGTTTGATTGCAAAAGGTTTCAACTATAATCTAAAACCAGAAATCAACGAACAAAAATTGGAAATTTTTTGAATTGAAATAGAAATAGCGTTGAAAGGTACATAAAACATATAAAGTTTTTAAAAAAAGAAAAGAAATTTGATTCATTATACAAAAAGCATAAAACAACTCAAAATCATTTTCAAAATTCTAAAAAAGTTTCAGAACATCAGTTTTTCAGTAGATTCGTTAACCTATCTGAAACAGATGTAACGTCACAGGAAGAAAGTTTAATTGCAAAAGGTTTCAACAATAATCTAAAACCAGCAATCAACGAACAAAAATTGGAAATTCCAGGAATTAAAACATTTTTTTTACTACCCTAACTACTTTTTCGAAAATTCTACAATGCGTTTGGTATGTATCATTGGATATGGTACCATTGTTTTTTAGTCTGTATAAATGTTGTTTACGTTTGCTCGATGTCTTTATTCCTAGAGTTATCCAGTTTCTATTCTTCACAGCATTATCTGTTTTAAATACTTTCAGAGGTACAATTATGTTCATTAACTCCTCAATGATTCCCATGAGATAATCGTAAGCGTTATTTGCATCTCTATAGGAATAGAGTTCATGTAAGTCTATATTCCTCAGCTCATATTTCAATTGATCAAGCTTTGCATGTGAACAAACCTTTTTGGTGATTTTTGTTTTTTGAGTAATTCTAACTGTATCTGTTCTCTCAATTCTTTGTATCCGAGCCTCATGATCTGATAATGCAGAGGATATAACTTCTCCAGGATATCCATTATCAAAATTCAGAAAGATATTGTCCAATAGTGTAGACGATCTTGATGTTTTTCTTGTTGCTTCAGTTATTTGTTTATGCAAGTTATATGCTCATGGAGGGTTCAGAAAAGCCAGGGTACTTAAATTATTTGTATTCAAAAGATATTAAAATCATCACATAATTGTTTTGCAAAAAGTCAAGTATTTCATCAAGTACTTGTAGAAATATATCTAGATCTCCAGTGGGGGGTCGGTAGGTGCAAATTAAGACACATTTAACTTCTTTACAAATTATCAATGAGCATTCGATTACACTTTCAATACTTTTAAGACTGATCTCGGCAATTTCACAACAGTCCAAATCATTTTTTTGAGAAGATACAAGACCCACAATGTATATTATTTATTCTTGAAAATGACGAAGTCATTTCATAGTCTTCCAGCTTCATAAGATATTGCTCGGGCTCTGCAAACCAGTGTACTGTTATACATACAAAAAAAGGCTGACATTCAAGTGCCTTCAAAATTTTTTCTAATTGTAATATTATATTTCTCAAACATTGGATATTTCGGTGTATTATACTGTAGTATTATTTCAGATATGTGGAATTGGTATTGGACTTCAGACTAATTTGCTACTTTTTGTTAAGTTTGGCGGCATGTCCACTAAAAAAGATTCGTAAGAGTCCCTTGAGATTTCTGTCTTTTCAATATCTTGTATTGTTACCGTTTTTACAACAAGACATTTTTTAGGTTTTGTAAGGAAGCTATGTATTCTTGCAAGTACATTGAATTTACTTCCTTCTTTCCTGATATCACTTAGGTATGTAAGAGAAACATTATGATTGTATTTCATGAAACCATTGTTTTTTTTATTACACGCTTTATATTAGCTTCACTTGTATGTTTGTTTGTTTGTTTGTTTGTTTGTTTGTTTGTAACCGACTCCTTTGGGCGCGATTTTGACACACTTCCAGACGTCCGAATGATTTGAAATTTGGCAGGTGTACATAATTCTTGTGACAATGCATTAAGAAAGTTTTGTGTGAAAAAAAAAACAAAATGGCGGCTCCAATATGGCGTACGAGTTTTGTGATTATGATCCGATTCGCTTCAAAATTGGTATCCGAGGGTTTTTGTGGTCGGAGATTATGATTCTTTCGTCAAAATTGAAGAATTCAAGATGACGGCTTCGAAATGGTGGACGAGTTTTGTGATTATGGTCTGATTCTATTCAAAATTGGTATGTGGGGGATTTTGGGGTCGAATATTATGATCCCTTTGTGAAAATTGGAAAATTCAAAATGGCGGTTTTAAAATGGTGGCCGAGTTTTGTGATTATGGTCCGATTCGCTTCAAATTTGGTATCTGAGGGTTTTCGTGGTCGAATATTATGATTCTTTTCTAAAAATTGGAGAATTCAGGATGGCGGCTTCAAAATGGCGGCCGAGTTTTGTGATTATGGTCTGATTCTATTCAAAATTGGTATGGGGGAGTTTTTGGGGTCGGAGATTAGGATTACCTAATTTGATAAGATTATTCCATTTTTTTATTTGCAAAAAAATAATAAAAATAATAGTTTTTATAAATAAACCACACTAAAATGTAGGAAATAAATAATAGTTTGAAAAAACTAAAAAACACGCTTTTATAGAAAACCAGACTAAAAAAATAGAAAATGAGGAAAAAAATTATTTCATTTAAAAAAAAGCGTGGGGTGCATGGTATCAATAATTGTATAGTACATTACACACCGACGCGATACCATGCACCCCACGCTTTTTTTTTAATAAAATAATTTTTTTCCTTATTTTCAATTTTTTTTGTCTGGTTTTCTATAAAAGCGTGTTTTTCAGTTTTTTCAAACTATTATTTATTTTTAATAGAATTCAGTAGAATTTGGTCATTAATATTAGATTTTTCTGCAATTAAGAGAAGATTTGTGAATTCACTGACCGGCAAAATTTATTTCAGTGCTAAGTTTGAACTATGACTATTACTTATGTTATTGGTATTAAACAGGATGATAACAAGATCATTTTGCCCAACATGAATTGTGTCTTGAAACAAATCATTTGGGAATTTAGACAATTCTGTTTCAGGTTTGATCATTTCATCCATTGATTACTTGCTTTCTCCAATACATAGATATAATCCTCAATATCCTTAATATTCCTAATAAGATTCATATATACCTGCTACCACCTGCCTTGACTATTAAACGTGATACATCGACAAAGCGGAACACGTGTCGTGGTTTTGTAAACCCACTTTAGTGAAAATCATTTGGCGAAGTGAGCGTCTTCTGTGTACTTTAATATGGATTTTCATCAAGTATCGGCCGAAACTTACAATAAATTCTTTCTGAACTGATTGTATTTCATGAAAATAAAGTATAAAATATCCTACTTTTCCAGTAAACTCCAATTTATTATTTTTTCATTTCCATGGTTTACGAACTTCCCGACCAATAACTAAAGTTTGAAATTATTTGGAAAGGAAGTTCAACTGCAAGTTTGGCCTCTCGAAACTTAAGCGTTCATCTGAAACTTCTCAACAAAACGTGTTCAATGGGCGATTAGAATCAAACCAACCTAGATATTGCAATGGAAGTTACGATCAAATAAGAACATTCCGGTAGAGAATAGAAAGATGCGGAGCACTTTTATAGCCTTTTTTAGAGTAAAGGAAATAAAATGAGGCCCTTAATCCTTCAACGAAAATAGCTTTCTCCATGACCATTCAGTACTTATTGAACAGGATAAATTGTTTGAGCATTCTAAGAATGTCTCCATAGTCTATATCTGTCGACTCTTCATAGGCAAACATGAAAGTTTCTGAAAATAACCCGAATTCGAAAATCTTGGATTTCAGAGGTTTAAATCAAAATCCAAATAATTTGTCGTTCAAATATCAATTCAGTTCAGAAATGGATTACTCTCAAGAGTGAGGATAAACTTGAAATTTCGAATTATAGACCAATATCCCTGATTTCAAACATTGCAATTTTTTTTTAAAAGACACATTTCATGGAAAAACATGGTAGGGAAGGCAGGCCACCTTCAGAAAACGTCATGAATTGTGTCATTTTTTGGAGAAAACTAGAATTTTATATTTAACATTGATAACAGAAACCTTTCTCCTAAAAACTATATGTTACTCGTTGGCACAGAAGTAATGCTTCATTAGATGAAAAATCAAATATCAATTACTGAAAATTGTCCGAATGTGTACTATGGGTGGATACCTTCGGACATAAGGTAGTACAGGATTGGACGACTCTTTTTATTCATTAAAACATTCAGTCAAACTAAAATTTTCACATTCAAATACAAGAAAACTTAAAAATATATTTTGTTTATCATATACAGGGTGATTCAAAAGTATTTCGACAAACTTCAGGAGGTGATTTCCCACAATATATGAATTGTCTAAATGAATATATGTCCGGAAACGCTTCGTTTCCAAGATACAGGGTGTTGAAATTTTATTTTTATTTTCGTTCTTTTAATCATTTTCGAAATACTGACCTCAACTGAACGAAAATTGGCGTTGGAGGGTTTTTTGAGGTGTCAAATCCAACCTTGATGTTATTATTGCTTTTACTCGTAGGGGGCGCCACCTACACGTCTTTTTCTTTTTTGAAGATTCATAACTTTTTTGAGCGTAGTTCTAGCACATTTTTCAGTGGAAAAATCAATACCTCTATCATATTCACGTAAAAAAGCTACCCTAGTTACGAGTCGCTATAAGCAACCGTTTTCTAGATATTTGGACTCGGAAATTTGAAGTCGATTATTTGATAATCGATGCGTGTTGAAGTTATTACCATTATTTTGCATTTTTCACAAGAATGCCTAATGAACGAATTTGACGTTTGAGAAAGTAGTTTTGGTAATTACATATTATGTGATAGTTAAACGTTTTGTTAAAGTTTCTGTAGGATTTAAAACACAAATTTTGAAAAAATGGATTATTTATACAATAATGCTCATTTAGCCGATATGCATTTCATTCATGGCCTTGTGGATAGCAATGCGTGCAACGCAAGACGTATTTAACAGGAGCGATTTCCCAATCGAGTACTGCCTTCAGCTCCAACATTTACCAACCTCCACCATCGTTTGGCAGAAACAGGTAGCTTCAAGAGGGTAGCTGATATTATTGGAAGACCACGAGCAGTCGAACCCCAGAATTGGAAAAAGCTGTTTTGAACGCTTTCGAGGAGATTCCAGAAACAAGTACAAGAATAATTGCTGAAGCTCTCAATTCTACTCAGTCCATAGTTTGGAGTACAAGCTCTTTTGCCACGAGATTTTCCCCAACGCATTACAATGTGTCAGTGGTTTTTGAGAAAATTGGCTGGAAATCCTCAACTTTTAAGATATGTGCTTTTCACGGACGAGGCAAACTTCTCCCGAAATGCTATCACAAACTTTCATAACAACCATGTTTGGGCTCTGGAAAATCCGCACGCAGTTAGTGAAAGACATTATCAGTATCAATTTTCTGTAAATTTATGGGCGGAAATAATTGATAATTACTTGATAGGTCCTTTCTTTCTTCCGTTCCGACTGAATGGCGCAACTTACAGAGACTTTTCAGAATATGAATTGTCGGGACTACTTCAGAATGTACCATTGGAAATTCGTATCCGCATGTGGTTTATGCATGATGGGGCTCCGGTTCATTTTAGCGTTGTAGTCAGGGAATTCCTTAACACTGTCTATCCAAATCGAGATCTAAACCCGCTGGATTTTTATTTTTGGGGACATTTGAAGTCACTAGTTCATAAAACTCCAGTAGCGAATGATGAAGATCTAAGAAACCAAATAGTGGACGCCTGTGAAACAATAAGAAACACACCAATAATTTTTGAGCGGGTATGAGATTCAATGACTAGAAGACTGAATGCCTGTATCTTCGCTGAAGGTGGACACTTAGAATGATTTATTCGAATACAATTTAATTTCCTTCATTTTATTTTATTCTACATATTCAAAATTTCTTGAAATGAAATGTTGATATTTCTTGCAAATTTTATTAAAACAAATACAGATTTTGCAACTTGATACAAAAATAACAATTTCAAACGAGTAAAAATTAATGGAATAGGTGGCGCTCCCTACAGAAAACCAAAACTACTTACTTTAACGTCAAATTCATTTCCTACGAATTCTTGTGAAAAATGCAAAATAATGGTAATAACTTCAACACGCATCGATTATCAAATAATCGATTTGAAGTCCAAATATCTGGAACACAGTTGCTTATAGCGACTTGTAACAGGGATAGCTTTTTTACGTAGATATGATAAGAAATTGATTTTTTCACTGAAAAATGTGCTAGAAAAACGCTAAAAAAAGTTATGGCTTCAAAGAAGAGAAAGACGAGTAGGTAAGAGAAATAATAACATCAGCTTCCAATTTGACACCTCAGAAAACCTCTCAATACCAATTTTAGTTTAATTAAGGTCAGTATTTCGAAAGTTATTTAAAAAAAAACGAATATAAAGAAAACTTCAACACCCTGTATCTTGGAAACGAAGCGTTTCCCGACATATTTATTTGGACAATTCATATTAGAATATAGTGAGGAATCACCTCCTGAAGTTTGTCAACGTACTTTTGAGTCACCCTGTATACTGCGATAATATAGAAGTATAGTACTCGTTCGGACATCCGAACGTGCACTATATAGAAATACACTGTCCGAACCTGTACTCAACGTAATCTCCAAAAAAATTTATATAGCAAAGTCACAACATGACCCTGCTCATTCATTTCATAATAAAAATATACCTAGAATTGTATTAAATCAATAATAAATAACGCTTAGGACATAGCTGAAATCATCTGAGAAATAAGGGAAAAGCAACTTTTTTTTCTGAATTTTACTCGCAAACAGAAGTACTGTTCTCGATCACAACCAGATTCAAACTGACAGCAATGTATGTGGAACTGCAAATTGTTGTATCGCCATCCTACGAAGACTGGTAGACCGTTGTCCGAACGTGTACTACCTCCCCTATTCTGTCGAATAAAACGAAATTGGCTTAGAAGGGAAAGATCGACAGAAAATGCAATATTTTTATCAACATTTCATATTCACGAATCACTTGATTTGTCTAAGTCGTCACTTTGTATCTTTGTCGATATATTCGAAGCTTTTGATACTGTATGTTAGCATTCAGTACAAGGAAAATAATATGACCTCTGGTATAAGATCTCAAGTGATTACTATAAATATTGGTGTTCCACAAGGCTCTGTTATGGGCCCAATTTTATTAATTCTATATATCAGATGAATAATATTTCAATTCATTGTTCTTTAACTCGGATAAAACAAATCTCGTACGATTTCATAGTTACCAAAAAGCTTGTATAAAACCCAACATAGCTCTAGAAAATAAATTGCTTCATTTCGGCGAACAAACCAAAATTCTTGAACTCCATATAGATGAGTGTCTTTCGTTCAAAGGACATTGTGAACAAGTAGTTAACAAATTAAACTCACCCAGCTATTTATTTGAAAATTTGCGAACTATCCTAGAAGTCAACAGTTATATTAATGTTTACTACGCTCCTGTGGAATCTCGCCTAAGGTATTTTTTTTAAGTTCAATATTATTTAAGTTAGACGTATATATAGTGGAATATAAATTTTTTCATCACAGTTCTTTATTATGAGCATGTATACATTTGTATATTATCATTTTACAGATACAAATTATTTGCTTTGTCTTACATAATGGTCCTTACTTTAGTTATAATAATAAAATTTATTTTCAACACCACTTTTCAAAAGTGTAGGATTTTATTGCTAAATTTACCTGATTGTTTCCTTTTTTTTCCAAGTTGAAAAATATTAGGGATTCGCAGAACCATAACCAAACGTTTGATTCATCTCCTTTTTTCAAATCAGTCATTATCAGATCAAACACGTCCATTTGATCGATATGTATGTCGAAAATCATCACCAGTAAATTTTTTACCCAGCCCCAGATATATTTTGCATGCCCACATTCCTTGAGCCTACGGCTCAAATTATCAGTAGTGCCGCATTTTTCACAATTTTTTGTAGTAGAAATTTTATGTTTGTGTAGCTTTGCTTGTACAGGGTAAATATCATTTAGGGCTTTGAAAGCTGCAGCTCTCCAATCGGTACTTATGTTTTTGTTTAAACAGTTTTTCCAAATTTTGGACCAATTTTTGTTTGTGATTTTTTCTTCTATGCGACCGGTGATAATCTCATCCTCCATGATGTCTCCGTAAAGACTTCGCAAGGATATTTGTGTATTTTCATTGATGTCAAGCTTCATTATTATATTGTGAACATTTTTGAACGATTTGTGCATATCATCCTGCGAGTTCGTTAGGATAATATCATTTAATATCCATTTATATTTTATATTGGTTCCCTCAGGAGTCCATGATTTGAACTGAGTTTTGATTAAGAGAGCTGCAGCTTTGTTTCCTATGTTGATCAATTCAATACCTCCTCTACTATGACAGTTATATAACTGTTTTCGCGCGATCTTATATAGGTGCCCCTGCCAGATGAACTTTCCTGTTATGAGCACAAACTGCTGACTATGTTTTGTTCCCAAGGGTAGGATTTGCGCGGTGTACCATATCTTCGATAAGATGAAAGTATTCAAGTACCATTTTACCTTAGATCATCTGTCTACATTTTTTATTGTACTTTTTGTATAATTCTTTTCCAGTTTATTTCTAACATATCATCGTAGCTTGTGGTTAGTGTTATTCCAAGGACATTTATTTCATTAACCATGTCATAGGTGAGCTGCTGTGGAAAAACAGTTATCCAGTTATCTAGTGGTGAAATTTTTGTTTTTTGGGGGTTTACCCTAGCGTTCGAGCCCTTTTCATAAATCTCGATATTTTTTTCGATAATAATGAGTTCATCTGTGTGCTGAATGAAAATGGTGACGTCATCGGCATATGCATTTACTTTGAACGTTTGATTTTTCAGTTTTATTCATCGTATGGTAAAATCACAGAGTCTGATGAATGGTTCTAGGGTAAGGCTGAACAAAATCATTGAGTGAGGGCATCCCTGCCGAACCGAGTTCTTGATTGAGAAGGGTTTCGATAGATAACCGTTTATTATTACCTGAGATGTTGCATCTTCATATATATTTTTTAGCGAATTTGTAAGGCTATCTGGTATCAAAAAATTCCTCAAGATTTGCCACATATAGTTGTGTGATACTCGATCGAATGCTCCTTCGAAGTCAATGCTGAGTAAGGCCGCTGGAGTATTTGTTTTTTCGGTATTCAGAATAATATCACGGTTCATCATGAGATTGTTGAAAATAGATCTATCTGTCCCACATGTTTGTTCGCTTCCTAACATGTCATTCATAATAGATTCAAATCGGTTTGCAAGAATTTTGGTAAGCAGTTTGTAGTCAGCATTCAGTAATGTTATAGGTCTTAATTGATCAATTTTATTGGGATTCTTTGTTTTTGCTATCAAAATCATTACACCCTGACTAAAACCCTTTGACGGTTTTTTGTCTTTGAACATAAATGTGTTATAGATTTCCAATAGATCATCTGATATCATATCGAACATTTTGTGATTAAATTCATAAGTAATTCCATCCGGACTCGGGCATTTCTTTTTTGTTGATGTTGTGATGGCTATTTTTAATTCTTCTTTGGAGATCGCCATTTGCAATTTTTGTAGCTTCTCTGGTTTAACTTTTTTATTGATATGAGCCATCAAACACCAAGCTTCCCGATCTTCAGTTATCTGGGGAGATTTTTTTTTTTGTGAATGTAGCATTGACTTTCCCATTTTTCTCGTTATATAGAAAATCGATATGTTGTTGATTATATCCTTTTTTTATCTCCATGATATCGTTCAGCATCAACCTATCACCATCGCTATTCTGTATTTTATCATTACATATTTCTTTCATCCGTTTCTCTTTCGTTAAAAAAATTGTATCTTTCAATTTTCGTATTTCTTCATGTACATTATTTCCATTATTCAATTCTATATTGAGTTTATATAACACATTACTATAAAACCTCATAAATTCACTGTGATTTTTTATTTCTATTTTTCTGAGAAATTTTTTTACTTTAGGTTTGAAGATATTAACCCACCATACCCCTATATCCGAACTATACTGGGGATGTGCTTTTATATTCAAGAGTTCAACCCTGAATAAGTCGATCAAATTTTCCTCGTTCAAAATTGAATTTTTACACTTCCAATACCCCCACCCATGTTCAGCTCTTACTATGGGATCTGCTTTCATATAAAATAAAATCGATCTATGATCAGAGAAAGATACCGGTGAACATTTTATGTTCGTGATTTTCATTTGTTTCCCATGGGATATATATACTCTGTCTATACGGGTTGCGCAATTTGCTCTGTTATATGTGTACTCAACATGGTTTTTGTGTATGATTTCCCAGATATCCAACAATTTTAAGTTCGTTACTACATTCTTAAGCGCATGTGAAATTCGTGAGCTGTTCCTACTATCTTTATTTTTTATAATGCAATTGAAGTCACCTATTATTATTTGTGGGTTATCGAATTTGAGATGTGGAGCTAATTCATTTAAAAAAAAGTTATTTCTTTGGATGGTTCTGAGTTCCGGATGGGGCATACACATTAACATAATGTGTTCCTTCTATGGTTGCAGATGTGATTCTACCATTTGGGTTTAATAAAAAAATTATATTTCAAAAAAAATTCTGTATATTATGCCAGTACCTCGTTCTTTTTTTCCTATATTTAGTAGGTATTCATGACTTTGCAACATATCGATTGTATCACAGTTTATTTCTTGTATGAAGAGAATGTCTATATCATACTTTATAATGAATTCATTGAGTAATTTTTGCTTCACTTTATTTTTTATACCATTCGTGTTTATCGAAGCTATTGTTCGTACGTATGTTTGTTTAATAAGATTGGGAGAACTCACTTATTCTCAATTCATCGATAATGTTCTGTGGATCACAATATATCACTCACTTTCTCGCAGGACTAAAATAGCTGGTCCTCACTGCTTTCCCTCTCATATCCGCTGACACTATCTTCTTTGTTCTCACCAATCGAGGGTGTTTTTCCTTGTATATTTTTTATAACCATTTTCGGAATCTTCTTCTCTTCATCTGACACCATACTGTATCTTTCTAAGGATCTCTTTTTGTTGTTTATATCTAATGTTGGTTGAATTATGTCACTATCACTGTCTGAGTAACTTTCTCCGTTTTCTTCTGGTTTCTGCAGTCTTTCCTCTTCTGCATATATAACATCGATTCTATTCTCGTTATTTCCTGGGGTACCTTGAGTTATACTTGCGTAAGTGGGGGTAATTGGGTGGTTTTCTTCTATTTCCTTCTCTTTCATTACTGGTGCATTGGGCCTCCTTATTTCATTTATCCTATTTTTCGTAATCTTTGGACAATTTCGTCTCTCGTGTCCTGCTTGATCACAGACCATGCAAGTTCTAACTTGGTTGGCATAGGTTATGAGTGAGATGGACCCATCGATGGTTATGTACGAAGGCACCATTACTCTCATTGTCATCCATGCCGTCCTTATCCCAGACTCAACTGGAAAGATATCATCATGACCTGAGTATTTTTCATTAATTATATTTTTCACTCTTCCATGAGTCGAAAGTTTTGCCATTATTTTTTCATTTGGCATCTGTGCGGGAAAATCGAAAACTCTGACTTTAATATCCTCGGAGTTTTCAGATATGTATATATCAAACTTGTTTTCTTCCTCGTCGTGATATTTTATCAGACCACCTGTTCCTTCGAATAATTGCACTGTCGACTGGACTATAATTTGTGAGATTACCCCGATATGAACTTTGTATTGAATATGACCAAACTGTATTGATTTAATTCTCTCCGCTGTTAATTTCAAAACATCTCAAATCCATCTGTGTAGATGAAGGTTTGTTGGTTTTTTCCTCACATATTTGAAATCCAAAGTGATAGTTTTATCCCTTTTTACAGGCATAGCCACCAAACGTAAATATACTTGACCTTCGCAAACAACTCACTTGTGAACTGAACGGCTGCTAGGCAAATACTGAGGTATGGGATTTGTTTCTGGGGGTGGTCCACTTCATCGCCGAAAGTTTTCGTGGCTCAGAAGCGAGTATTGAGAGCTATATTTGGGATTCCACTGACTCACTCTACTAACTGATGACATTGCCAAGTCTTTATATCTATTCACGTTTTCAAGAACAAAGGAACATTTATCAAATCAAAACACATAATATGCAAACACGACACAATAATTTTTTACATACAGAACCCCACAAAACTAAGCTCAGATATAGTTTACCTGACAGTATAGACACGAGAGCATTCAATTCACTGCCATCTACTCTCAAGAATGCAGAGTCAATGAACACATTTGAAAAACAGTTAAAAATTACCTCGTTGAAAAATGTTTTTACGAAATTAAAAAGTTTTTCTCTTAATAGTATTTGTCTTTCATCATTTTAATAGTATATGTACGTATCTATGTTCTTCCTGTATTCTGTGTATATATGTATGATATGTAAATTCATCTTGACTACACCTCTACATGTATTTCATGTCTAATGGGGAGAATACATTATTTTTATTATTATTATTATTATTATAATTAATCTACAAAAGTCTCAGGTTCTACGACCTGTTGAGATTATATCTCTACAATCGAAAACAAATAGTTGACATTGATGTGTAGTGAGTAGAGTAAAGGTGTTTCTCGAAGCACGGTCTTGGGACCTCTACTATTTACCATATATACAGTGTCCGCCAAAAAGTATGTACCATATGGGAAAAAAAATTATTATTGGAGTATTGGAAAAATATTCTGGGGAAAATTTTGTGCATGTCCGATTATCTAAAAAGCAATTTCGACACATGTCACGTGATCGCTAGTATGGCGGAAAATAAAAAAATTGCTCTGAAAAGGCGAAAAGTGGGGTAATATGGCAAGATGTCAAAAAAAGTTATTTGAAAAAGTTACTTAGAATTCAATTTTATGCACATGAACAAAGTTTCAAGGCATCATTCGAAAAAAGTAGAAATAGCTATTTTTTTGAATATTTTTCCATCTATTTAAAAATATCAAATTTTTTTCTTATGAATAGCTTGACTATACTAAAACAGTTGCATTTCAATGATTCTGACAGAACTTTCTCATTTTCTCCTCACCAGAGGGTACTATATTTAAAAAATAGGATTTTGTCAGAACCCTTGCTGTTACATCAGTTCGTATCTAACAGTTATATCAGAATTCCACGACAATTGTGATGACATGACACTCCAAAAACATGGTGTTTTCCAGATTATAATCAAGTTCCGATGATAATCGTGGATGAGCGTTTCAGTTCGCACATAAACATGTAAATTTTAAGTCTCTTGAATTTGACTCACTATTTCATTCTGAATATTTTCACAATTTTTTTGTGAGATATAAACATCGAAAATAAAGCATACTGAAATGAAATCAGGTTCATTCAGTGATCTTCATCGGTGTCCGTGAACATATTCCTCAATTATGTCACAGAATTCACTTTCCAAAATACTATTTCGTGTGCTTTTCAAACAAATACCTACCTACTTATTTATCACATCAGGATTCTATAATAGAAGAGCATAGAAAAATTCCTTCTTTTCCACAAAATCAAAATATAGTACACCAAACGTGCTTTCTTGAGTATGAAATGCACCAGAACATGAAATTTTGATCTCTTGAAAATAGTTAGTGTTTAAGTATTGCATCAAAATTTCACTCATACACAAGATAGCCATGGATTTCATTTGACAGAAAATACGTAAACTTATTGGAACAAAAGTTTAAGTGAGAAATCCATATTTATACATAGTGACGTTGATAATACCAGCAAGTTTTTGGTTGATTATGTCGAAGTTAAGTCAGCAAGAAAAGATTGTGGCAGAAAAATACAAAAGCTATAGAGAAGCCGCAGCGATTTTCAACGAGAGGCATACCAATGAAATTATTTCACATGTAACTGTTGGAAGAATTGTTTCCAAGTTCGAAAATACTGGGTCCATGGAAAACTTATTCAGAAAACAACATAGGCACTGGGTTACTGCTGAGGAAACAGAGTTTGAAGTTATACAGAGTGTAGTTGAAACTCCAAGAACATCGATCAGTAAATTGTCTGGGAATTTGGATTTATCTTCAACTTCTATCCGAAGATTGCTAAAAAAAAACAAATTCAAGCCTTATAAACCAAAATGTATTCACACGCTTAAGGAGAGAGACTACGATCCACGCTTGTATTTTTCCTTTTGGCTGCAGGGACAAATTGAAGAAAATATATCATTTACGAAATGTATTTAATTTTTTGTCAACTTTCCGTTCAAATGGTGTTGTTTCATCTCAAAATTGTAGATTGTGGTCGGATGAGAATCCATATTTTTCAGTAGAAGCCCGTGATCAATATTCATTTAACGTGAATGTTTGGTGCGGGATTTTTAATGACAGAATAATTGGACCATTTGAATGCTGAAAGCTACTTGGATTTTTTGAGGAACGATTTCTACAATGAATTAGACAATTTCACGTTAGAAGAAAGGCGAAAAATATATTTCCAACAGGATGGAGCTCCCATCCATAGTACTTTGGCAATAAGGAATTGGCTAGACACTACTTTTCCTGGAAAGTGGATAGGTAGGTTTTCAGAAATTCCTTGGCCACCACGTTCACCTGACCTGACTCCATGTGACTTTCTCTCGTGGGGCTATTTGAAAAATACTGTTTACAAATTTAGACCTTTTCGAAATATTGAGCGCTTGGAAGAAACTATCCGTCATTGTGCAGCAGAAATTTCTCCAAATTTTCTGTTGAACGTTCGAAAAGAGATATACCATAAAACGATTTTATGTATAGAAAGAGGAGGAAGGCATATTGGGGTATGAATTGTTATTATATAGAAATAGTTGAAAATTTATTGTTTTGTTTATAGAATATTTGAATTAATTGATTGAATAAAAAAACCTGTTCTGCAGAATGTCTTTTCAGGACCACATCTCATCATTTTGAATTGAGTTATACATTCATATCTAACACCAATAATTAGCCTGATCAATGGCAATTACCCTCTATCACTAATAAAAAAATGCTCCATGACCTTCCAACAAAACTAGTAATTTGACAATAAAATATGACAAAATACCGTATGTGAGACAATACCGTTGGTAAAAAGTTTTTTCCACGCCAAAAACCAGAAACCTCTACTGATCTACAATCAAATATCTATAAAATCAACTGTAATAATTGTACTAATAGCTACGTTGGTCAAACAGACCGATGTTTAAAAAAACGCATATCTGAACACGACAGGGACACGAAGAAACCCAATGCCCAAAAGCCCATTGGTCTAGTATAGAACATACTAAAACGAATACTGAGATAAAATTTGAAAAATATCCGTGAAACATATAATTTTTTATATCAATGGAGAAAAACAATTGTTGGAAATAATGACAACAAATCCTTTCGGAATTTGACTTCTCAAGATGCAATAGGGCGTGTTTAATCCTTCGGTCTCTTCTGATATTGACACTGTCTTGGAGGAGAATTTCTTTCATTTCGCTAAAAAGTATTTTTGACAGGAGTGGTTTTCATATCAATAATGATGGGGTTTTGAAATCAAAAGATGACAATTTTCGTACTCAATATGGAAGCTTTTGTCCCGTGGAAGTTATTTTCGGGTAATTTAATGTCTGTTTATGTATCAGTTTCATTTGCATCAAATTCGGAAAAACTGATTTTTGGTAAGTCCCTTTTAATTTTTTTTTTCAATTCACTGGAAATGTTTGAATTCTTGTGGCTTATTATTTCTAATTGTTATCTTTACCTATTTCCAAAAATCTTCAAGTTACAAAAATTCACAGAACCCTAAAGATGAATTTAATAAAATTTGAAACCTTGCCAAGGAAATAATAGTTTTCCTCCAACCAAACTGATATAAATTCCAACAAACTTTCTAAATATTATATGTTAATATTGGATTACAAAACTTATTGGATAACAAAACTTACTAAAAATATAGTATCATAACTTACATAATTATTGTTTCGATTTTTACGTGTTCGGTGTGTTTGTATTTGAAACTAATGGTGAAAATGGTTGCTCAGATAACAACTCGCCTGTTTGAATTCCACCAGGCGTACTTGATTTCACTGAGTCTGAGAAATCAGATTGCGTGAATGAGGAAATACGTTTCTTGATTAACAACAAATGAGTAAAGTTCCAAGCGAAATAAGTTCTACATCTGAAGGCGACGGGAAGTTTTCGAAGAAAAGAAGTGATTTTCATTGGAAAATGAATCGAAATACATTGAGTCTGAAGTAGAAAAAGAAGTATCTGAGTAAGAAAAATATTTTATACGAATAAATGGAACCGAACTTCTGTAATAAACTTCATAATCTTTCAGAGCTGATTGGAACGAATTAGTTATTGTTCAATGAAAGATTGATATAACTGGATTTGGAGTATAATGATTAAGAATTCTTTAAATGCTACCAAACAATCTACTAAATTAAGTGAATCGACATGTACATTATTCAAATATAATTGACCAGAAATTGTAGTACATCCCGTAATTTTTGTCGCCACAGGATTGATGCTTCGTAGGGCTGACATATATATATATATATATATATATATATATATATATATAAAATTCCCTATTTTCACATTTGGCGGTGATTTGTAAAATGTTATCAGTCATCCACAATCCAGATGTTTCTAAATCAAAATGAACTATGGAATAATTTATTGATATTAATTCTTTGTTTTTTAATAATAGTGATGATGCTCTTAATTCGTCAATTCCAACGTTTGGTTGATATGCTACACCTTCTGACTTTTCCTTCGATTTTCTTAACATTTCCTTTTTTTTTGTCAAATCAAATCTGCGCAACTCTTTTTTCCTTATCAGAATCGTATCTTTGAGCATATGCATGACTACGTTCCAAATTAAATTTTTTTCTTATATTTAATAACGATACTTCGCCAATGTTTTTAGAGCAAACTGCACTGTATCATGAACAACCTAATGCGATTGCGACGTTGCCAACAGTCCAGTCATGGCTTATTTGCTGTGTCACGCATGCTAGTTGCGTTTCTGAGTGTACAGTTCCCTTAAAGAAGATCCCACTAATTCAGCGTTTGAACATGTACCACGTCGCGCTACAATCGAACCTAATTTTTGACACTGTTTCTAGCACGACAACTACCTTAAATCTTGTGCGAGTGTATGAATAGCCATTACGTGATCGTTGCATACACTATATTTTCTACGACCAATAAAAAATAAGATAAAAACAATAATTCATTTCTAACTTTTTATGGTGTACAAGATAATTCTTCACTGCTCGACATACTTATAGGTACTTCTGACGCGTTTTGATTGAATGTCTATTAAAATTAAATGTCAAACAAGTAGGTGTTTCTGAAGGTCGAAAATTCATTTCATAATGAAAAGCACGTGTTTTCATTGGCTAAAATCTGTTTCACAATGAAAATCCGTGTTAAAATGGACAATATTGAAAAATTGGTAGCAGATATTTAATTCGCGTATTATAATACGGGAGTAGAAAATAGTTATTTTCTGTGCAGTTATTAGAATGAACGTGCATAAATTTTCAACTTCCGTTAGACTTACAAAAAATGCCCTACGACTCCCCGCTTGAAAGAATATCTAATGGATAGCCTGAAGTCTCGATTAAAACATATTAAAAATTTGCTGGCTCATACTTGCACTTTTTTTAAAATATTCAATGAATTGTGAGCATCTGCACGAGTGTATCAGAAACGCATCAAATGAATGAATAACACCTCATTATTTTATTAAAAAATATTAATTGTATTACAACTCGCGCGTCAGCGACAAGCTTTTTAATACCAACTAATTCGACAAAAATTGATTAAATCATTGTCAGCGATAACTTATTTTATACGTTTTAGTACACGGCCTACATAAAAGCTTGTCTTTAAAAGGTTTTCTTATTGGTTATTTTATATCTTGCTTTTTAGTTTGTTCGCCTTGATCGGTTCATTTCTAATAGAGCATCGTTATTACAAGGTCTCTTCCCTTTAAGTTTTGAGCTGAGAGGAATCATGATCTCGACTCCAAAAGACCATCCTGAAGTGCCACCATGAATTTATAGATTCTGATATAAAATTCATAATCTCCAAACTTGAAAACCCCACATACCAATTTTTAATAAAATATGACCATAAACACAAAACTGGCGCTCCATCTTGGGACCGCCATCTCGAATTTATGGATTTCGACAAAAAATCAAAATCTCCGACCCCGAAAACCCCCGCGTACCACTTTTGAATCGAATTGGACCATAATCACAAAACTCGTCCTCCATCTTGAAGCCGTTATCTTGAATTCATGGTTTTTGACAAAAATTTCATAATCTTCGACCCCGAAAACGCCTATATACCAATTTTAAGTCGAATCGGACCATAATCACAAAATTCGTCCGCCATCTTGGAGCCGCCATCTCGAATTTATGAATTTTGACAATGAATTCATAATCTCGAACCACAAAAATCCCCACATACCATTTTCAAATCAAATCGGACCATAATTACAAATCTCGTCCGCCATATTAAAGCCGCCATTTTGTTTATTCTCTAACAAAAATTTGATAATGCATTGTCACCGGAATAATGAACACCAGCCAAATTTCAAATTAGTCGGACGACTGGAAGTTGGGAAAAATAAACTTGCAAGATTTGGCACCCTAACTAACAAACGAACTAACAAGTGAAACCAAATAAAAGCTTGTAAAAATGGTGAATTCACCGGTGCCTCAGTGCCAAGGTCTGTACATCGATGTGGACGTAACTTGGATTCAAAGAACGCAGACTGACTCATTACCCTCTGGTGGAGGAATTGGATGGCAGCAAGTTTCCCAAAATTTTCAATTTTTTTGTGGTTTTCAGAGTCCCCTGTCGAATCAGATCCCAATCCCGTGAATATAGAACCGTGGAATGGCCAACTGAAAAGTGGGAAATTTTTTGTTGTATACAGGGTGTCCCACGTTTGGAAGAATTTTGAAGAAAATGGCATATTAACAAACACAAATTTTAATTTTTTTTTTCCAAGAACCCAGTTGCGTATTCAATACGAAAATGGAACTTAGTTTGCATTATTCAGCGATTTTTGCAACAGGTGATAGTTGCATTGATCTCCATCAGATTATCCGATCAAATTTCTCACATGCCTATTTCAGTTGTTGCAGTTTGAGCCCCTTGGGATACTTGGGAACGATAACAAATTCCAGTTGAGGATCTGTTAAATATGTACTCTGTTGTAAAGCTGAACTTCTTCATGCAACTGTGCTTAACTATACTTTTCTCACAGTCCTTTATACAAAATAGTTAATGAAAGTAAGATGTCACTAGTTGAGGTACAGTGATTCTTCACCTGTTTTTCACTATATGGAGGATTATCCTCCATAATCCAAAGAATTAGATTAACCAGATTTGTACTGCATGCATTTATTTTTCATTGATTGAGAAATATTCAAAGTTGTGTTCCGAATTTGCCTTTCGCCCTTCATACTTGCATAGATTTCCTGTCAGTTTTCACTCAAATACCAGAACATCAAAGAAATAAATTCCGTCTTTTCAATATTTCGTATCGTATTATCACACCATATGTGCTGAAGGTTAAATGTGTTTCACTTCCGAAGGATCAGCATAGATGAATTTTGACTGCATCCTGGACATTCGTCTGGAAGTGATCATGATGAGATTTATTCCAGTTTGAATGGCAATTATATTTATCGTTCATTGCTTGTTATACTTTCCGTTCCATCGGAATTTTATTGCGTTCCAGAATTGTTCGATAACACCTCTGGCTTCGACAAATTGAATCTTCCTTGTTTCGACTTTTATTATTATGTTTTTTCAGCTTGGAATGAGTTATTTCTATTGAATTTCCATCATTTACCACAAATGTTTTTCAATTAACTATGAATTTTTATTTGGCCACATGAATCTCGTTCGTTGTGTGAATTCATGCTATTTGACAACGGTTAATCTTTTTCGAAACAAATAACTGTGAAATAAAATCAGGCGTTACTCGGAAATATTGTTTTTTTGCGTATTTGTTGATAAGACACGCCGTTCGAATGCAGATGAAACTATTGATGAAGTTATTTCAACTTAACTATGTGAGGACGAGTCAGAAGAGGAAGATTCAGATGAGAGACCTGATATATCTTGGGGTCCTGTAACGGGACTTTCTATGAAGAAATTTGACTTTCAAGTTCATAGTGTCGGAATGAAGACACCCTATACGAGACGTGCATAAACAAATCTCCCGCCGATTTAGTTTCTCTATTTATTGAGGATGCTCTTCTTCAGCATATCTCTATTGAAACAAATATGCTTCACAAAAACATCTGCTGTCGTTGGCAAGAAGTTGTTGAATGAATTGCAGCGTTTTCATGCTATCATCATATGGATGGTACTATCCAAATACCCAAAAATGTCTGACGATAATGAGCCGCCAACTATGATACAAGGAGATAGACTGCATAAGTTGACTCCTCTCATCACCAAACTGAAAGACAAATACAAAGAAGTTACACTCCAGGGGAAAGTGTATGTATTGACGAGCAATTGTTCCTTTCAGAGGACGCTTGTCATTCCAGTACATCAAGAATAAACGACACAAGTTTGGCATAAAATTGTTCAAATTTTGCTGCGAGTAAGGATACACGTACGACTTTAGCGTTTACTACGGAAAGGAGAGTTTGCCTAATCAATCGGTTCCGTTCAAAATCGTCATGTCGCTTAAGGCGTGTTCTCACGAGTCGATTATAGTTGAATGATTTTTATTGATCAACCAAAATCGACCAAAAATATACTTGTGAACCTTGTATTTCGATTTTTGATGATCAATATTTGTCGAACCAAAAATGTTTGACCCATTCAAAACTCATGGATCATCTAATGCGTCATAGGCGATTTTCAGATGAGTTGAAACGCGTTTGAAGAGTGTGAACTGGAGATAGTTGAGTTGAATAAAATCAGTTTTAGAAATAAGTCCTTCAAATTGTTCTTCGGACTGACATTAGTGGAGATCATAGGAGAACCAAAAGAGATATTTTCAAGTTTTTTTAGGGGGTATTGAATAAGGCATTGTGTTTCATAATATTTAGAAATAGAAGGATGCTGGCACATGGAGCTATCTATGTCGTCGATATACATTGTGAATAGCAAAGAGCCAAGTACTGACCCTTGCGGGACACCCAAGTCGTTTTTTTAGATACCCAGATGACTTGTTTTTATTTTAGACATATTGCCATCCTTCACAAAGGATGGCCGTATTCAAACCAGAAGTGTGCCCCTCACACCATTGTGGTAGAGTTTATCCAGAAGAATTGTATGATTCACACAGTCAAACCCCTGCTGAGATCACAAATAGAGCATTCGTCTGCCTAAATGTGATCCACTAATTTGTGGTAGTAGGAGTAGAGGCTGTGGTTGTTGATTTCTTACATAGAATCCACGTCCGTTGTCTGATATCAAATTATTTTTTTCAATAAACGATGAGAGTCGGTATGCATAACTGTACTCGAAAACTTTGGAGAAACTGCAAGGAATTGTTACCGGACGATAATTCTCAAAAAGTTGATTACAGTTTTTTTTGCGAATTGGCGTAATTTTCCCGATCATCAATAGATCTGGGAAGACCCCCGAAATTTGTTTTCCACTCAAGAGATATTCTTTTAATTGTCTAGGTATCAGACATATGTTCATTAAGTCCTGAAAAGGAAGAAGCTCAGCTGCTGCATTGGTGCATAGAGACGAACTAGGGTTGAGTAAAAGAACAAGTTAGTGGCGATTTGCTTAATTGAACTTTTACTCCAGAATTATGTTTTTTTTTCTGTATATATTTCTCTCTCTTTTGATACTTTTTGAATTTTTTGATACTTTTCGTATTACAAATATGTATATTCTGTTTTGTGAGTAATAAAGGCGTTTATTATTATTATTAGTATTATTTGCTGTGGCTCGTACTCTCCAAAGATGGTTTCAATCATGTTGAAACCGATCCCGTTAAAATCATGTCGTAATGATTATACGATAATCTGTCGAACTCGACCTCAAATCCTACTGTCTGCAACCACAGAGCTATCAGATTCTGATCCATTAGACTCATATGATAATACGAATATGATACCTCGTACGAATTCAGGCGGAGAATGCTTCAGTTGATTCTATTGAGGGAGTTCACATGATGAAGGGTGCGCCTTGGCGAATTAACGCAATCTATATATGGTAAACTAGACATGACACTATTTGAGAATCTGTAACGGAACGGTTGTATATGCAACCACGTTTACATTTTCTTATTTGTTTCTAGCAAGTCAAGAGAAATTCTACGATTGTCAAGACGTAGGTAGGTATATTTCAAAAATATTTTGAATTCATCCCAAAAAAAACTTTTTAACAAAAAATTAAACCGACGAAAGACGGAACTGAAAAATAAAAAATAAAATAAACCTTCTTAGTATCGGTAACTAAGCTCCTAAACTAATGTAAGTAACAAATTTTGAGTCGGCGCCAAACAAACAAGCAAATGAATTAGGTAAGGCGTAAAATGATGGCATCGAGTTGCGCGGTGACATTCTGATAATTTTTTTTTGAAGTAATTTAATGATGTTCGTTTATTATTCTTTGGGCGCAGACTCAAAATTAGTTACTTACATCAGTTTCTGAGCTTACCCAAGTAGCACACAGAGGTCATAATTCGGTTGTACAGACGTCTACTAGACCTTTCGCAAAGTCCATGACTTATGTCTTGTAATATGCTGAGACGTCGCTATGTATGCCAATACGACAAAAAGGCAAACTCTTGCGACGTCACATCGACGTTATAAAGTAGTGGTAATGACTTGCCAATATAGACTTATATAAGCCAGTCGCAAAAGGGTCGTTCTGTGGTCTCAGTGTAGTCATTATATCATTATGCATGAAGGTCATAATCTTTCTAATATAGTATTACAATATGTATACCATATCAGAAGATTTTATATAATATCAATATAATATATAAGTCAGCCTTCCTTTACATGTTCATGATACCCTGTGACCATGATAGTTATCGAGATAAAAATGATTTTCATTTATGTGTCTTTAAGAATTGTTCTAAAACTCTAGTGACCAAGCAAATCCATTTTTACGATCAAAATCCAATTCTACTGACTTGAAATTCATGCGCCTCGAAAATGAAGAGGGATAAATATTTATTTTCATTTCAAAAAAAAAAAAATTCATCAATTTTTCTCATTAATCGTTGAAATATGTAGACCATATTACGAAAGGAACTTGATTAGCACATCTCCAATGATTTTCAAATTGACAAAACACCCAGGGTCCCATATTTTTTATTTTAAATATTTTTGTTCCAATATGGCTACCAGAATGATGTTATCAATCAATCGAAAAACATGGATGCCATCCTTCTAGTGTCGAAAAGTTGTGATTACTCCAGTATGTACTATCATAGAATAGTTCACGAGTGTCTCAAAGACATCCAATATCTCACATAAAAAAGTTGTAATGTAGTCGCTATGACCACAAGTAGCAAATTTTATTGTACTAACGTCGTAACGCTATCAAAACAGAAGAAGATATACATTGAGTGCATAAGCATTCCGCTAGTTCCGCCTAATGGAACGCTAAAAATAACTGACATTTACAATAGAGGTTATGTTGATGTTGAATATTTAAATATTTTTTATTTATCACTCGAATTGCACATACATATTATTTATGTCTTTCCTTGTTGTGAAAACAATTGAAGGAACTGGATGCACTTCATTTTTTTGCAGTGTCCCGATAGACTGATTGATTATTTCAGATGTTAATTTTGGGGTAGGCACTCATTCTTCCTCTTTATATTTTTCTATACGCTCCAGTTCTCTTGTAAGGCAGAGTGGATTTTTGTTTTGGCATTTTAATCATTCATACGGAACTGAATATTCTACATACATTACACAATATACCTATCCAACAAAAATAACATAGAAAAATCGAATTAAACGGTTTTCTTCACATAAAGGATTCAATATAAAATTGAACCAGAAAATGGTAGATGTCAGGTGAAAAACAACTACTTTCCTGGCAAATACCACGCAGAACGTTGAATGATATTCACCTGAAAATCCATGCATACTTCCATATAATATCAATGGACATTGAATGCAAATGTTTCTTTCTGATAAGCTCGATTATGTTTAATTTATGTCGTGTTCACCTAACAATCCGCATACCGGTTTCAGGCTTCTTGGCCCTCATCAGTACGGAGTAGTCAACCAGCCAAAGGTCCAAAGAACTCTGGCTGAAGTGAGACACAACGTAAACAAACCATCATCGAGCTTGTAACACCTATAGGTACGCCGGAAAAGATAAATTTAACTGGCGGTACCTAGTGACAGAAAGAAACACTCCGAAAATCTCCCACCTCGATAGGTTTCTAAATAAAAGATTCCTTCTCAGTAGGAGTGGCAAGCTCGTCTAGCATATAGTGAAAGATAAGTGCCATGTGAAGTGGAATTAATAGAAAAATCGAATTAAACGGTTTTCTTCACATAAAGGATTCAATATAAAATTGAACCAGAAAATGGTAGATCTCAGGTGAAAAACAACTACTTTCCTGGCAAATACCACGCAGAACATTGAATGATATTCACCTGAAAATCCATGCATACTTCCATATAATATCAATGGACATTGAATGCAAATGTTTCTTTCTGATAAGCTCGATTATGTTTAATTTATGTCGTGTTCACCTAACAATCCGCATACCGGTTTCAGGCTTCTTGGCCCTCATCAGTACGGAGTAGTCAACCAGCCAAAGATCCAAAGAACTCTGGCTGAAGTGAGACACAACGTAAACAAACCATCATCGAGCTTGTAACACCTATAGGTACGCCGGAAAAGATAAACTTTAACTGGCGGTACCTAGTGACAGAAAGAAACACTCCGAAAATCTCCCACCTCGATAGGTTTCTAAATAAAAGATTCCTCCTCAGTAGGAGTGGCAAGCCCGTCTAGCATATAGTGAAAGATAAGTGCCATGTGAAGTGGAATGAATAGAAAAATCGAATTAAACGGTTTTCTTCACATAAAGGATTCAATATAAAATTGAACCAGAAAATGGTAGATCTAAGGTGAAAATCAACTACTTTCCTGGCAAATACCATGCAGAACGTTGAATGATATTCACCTGAAAATCCATGCATACTTCCATATAATATCAATGGACATTGAATGCAAATGTTTCTTTCTGATAAGCTCGATTATGTTTAATTTATGTCGTGTTCACCTAACAATCCGCATACCGGTTTCAGGCTTCTTGGCCCTCATCAGTACGGAGTAGTCAACCAGCCAAAGGTCCAAAGAACTCTGGCTGAAGTGAGACACAACGTGAACAAACCATCATCGAGCTTGTAACACCTATAGGTACGCCGGAAAAGATAAACTTTAACTGGCGGTACCTAGTGACAGAAAAAACACTCCGAAAATCTCCCACCTCGATAGGTTTCTGAATAAAAGATTCCTTCTCAGTAGGAGTGGCAAGCCCGTCTAGCATATAGTGAAAGATAAGTGCCATGTGAAGTGGAATGAATGGAAAAATCAAATTAAACGGTTTTCTTCACATAAAGGATTCAATATAAAATTCTGGTTCAATTTTATATTGAATCCTTTATGTGAAGAAAACCGTTTAATTCGATTTTTCTATTCATTCCACTTCACATGGCACTTATCTTTCAAAAATAACATAACCAACAAAAATAATCTAACCATAGATACATAATGTAATCATTACGACCAAAGTTCATCAGTTGATAAAACTACATTACATGAGTACAATATGTAGTCGTAGAAACGTTTCAAAATTCTATTCATTAGAACCACATATGTTCATTGTCATAAAAACCGCACAGAAACTGCTCTTAAGTTCTACTCAACGACACATACAATTTATTTACATACAAACTACAGTATAACTTCATCTCGAGAATTATTTATTGTACTCTCGTTATATCTACTACACGACGTCATAGCAACGCCTGAAGGTTATAAAACGCACATTAACTTTTTGGTTCTAAAACATACAAATACGTGGTCTTTAAGACGGTATAAGAAGTTAATTTTATGACTCTGTGCTACTTGGGTAGTTACTGAGATTAAGAAGGTTTATTTTATTTTTTACTTTTCAGTTCCGTATTTCGTCGGTTTAATTTTTTGTTAAAAAGTTTTTTCTTTAATTTTTTGTGGCTGAAATCTACTAATCACTACCTACTTGTTTTTTGATTACTTCCAAATTACTTACTTACCCACCTTACTTCAACTATTACCAGTTAAATAATATGATTATCTACTTTTATTATTTGTTGTAATATAAATTATTTTTGTTGTTCTGGTTAGTTTATTTCATTACTTCGTATATCATTCCATCATCTCATAGAATATAATGATTTTGACGGATGTGGAATAATGACAGTAGCGATCTGTCATTGTCAACTACATATGTGTGTGACAATGTTCACAAGTGAAAAATCAATTATCCCCTATTTTTCTACCCGTAAGGGTGGATAATTCCATTCGAAATCCAAATATAAGGTATACCCTATCTATTAAAAAAAGAATCATCAAAATCGAAGAACCCAGTACAAAGTTATGCCTGATAGAATCGGTTAACGGACCAGAATTCAGAGGGTGAGTGATCAATATCCTTCATTTTGCTACCCTTAGGGGTGGATTCTATTTTTGAATTCAAATCGGGCCACCTTCGAAGTACACCCTATCCACTGAGAAAAGAAGGATCGGAATCGGACGTCTCAGTAAAAAGTTATGCGTGATCATACATAAAAAAAAAATAAAAAAAAAAAATTTTTTTTGGTTAAAAAAAAGAATGGTATAAAAAGTACCTATTCAGACCATCTATCACATCAAACTGAGCATGATCTACATTTCATTGTATGCGACGTAAATATGAGTAGGATAAAATCCAATAAAGATACTGCCAGTTACTGCCAGAAATTGTTAGTGAATATGGCTTTCATATTCACTAATCAATCCATATACAAGAATCACAAATTGATCTAGATCCTGCATTGACCAAATATTCGTTAAAAATAGGAACGACGGTAAATATAAATCATTCGTATATAAAACAGATATAACAGATCACTCCCAATATAGCAATTCTCATAGCCAATGGAAGAATTGAAAAATAAACACTAAATCAACAACATTTCAAACCATATAACTAAGAAATATTCTAGAGCATGAACTTTGGACGATATATATATATATATATATATATATATATATATATATAAATATATACAGATATAAATTCAATCACAGACCATTTGATAACAAAAATACATAAAGTATATTTCAAGAATAATGTAGAGTGAATTCTCAGAAAACAAACTAATTTGGTATGCATATTTTAGTACTTGTGCTTATCGTACAACGGAAATATTTCAGCTCAATTTACATTGTTTTCTTCTATTTAGATATACAATTCTGCACCCAGATTATCATAAAATGTATTTACCTGCTATTGTTAGAATAATAGGCTACCGAGTATTCAGCCGGTCATAGGCGTACTTCCAGGAATTACATTATTTGTTTGGGTTCCTCCATTATTATCAGAATGGTTTTGTCCAGTCGATTATAGGCGAGTGAAGAGATCAGACGTAATTATGATTTGTGCGTTAGTTGATAGTGATTTTATCGAGTATGGAATTTACTTGTGAAAAATGGAGCATTTATCACTTAACGAAAAGTGCGTTATACTGAATGTCTAAAATTATTTAAGCACCAGAAAGGATTCTGTTGAAAATTGAGAAAAATATGTGGGAGCTTGATCATATTATAGACAGCAGAATGGAGCCTATAATAATTGATCTTGCAGCGGATGACAATTCGTCTGAAACAGAATATGAGGAAGCATAACAGAAGTTTATTTTACATGTTCTCCAATTAATATTGTTTATATGGTTTTAATTAAATGAATCGTAATATTTCACATATCTTCTGTTTCATTTTGTTTAAGTATAGTTGTTCAGATTTTTTAACACTCTATATTGAACTTACGTATATATTGAATTCAAGAGATACCTAGTTTAAGAAAAATCAAAACTTGTAAATAACAGTAGAAACCTATAATTCTATATTTTCAAATACTAACAAATTACAAAAACTTTCATCATACACTTTGTGAAATATATTCATATCAAATAAAACGTAGCATTTGTAAATTATGCACGCCTATGTATTTCGAGGTCTCGGAAATTAGTGTTCTGAGAATTCACTCTACGTTGTTCTTGGAATATACTATGAACATGCAACTGACACCATTGTAATGAACAAAAATTGAAGGAAAAGTCAACCGAGGATAACCACAGCGCTAGTAAGGTCAGCATAGACAAGACATGAGCTTTATAGAAGATATCAGCACGACCCAATAAATGTGTTAATGGAACGTGGATATAAATCTTATAAAAATAAATTCAAAAAAATAATCAACTCGGCAAAAAAACAAGTATTCTTGAGGAAAACTTAATGAAAATCGTAATGACCCGAAACTACTTGGGGGTACTGTAAACCAATACACAAATGAAAAAAAAACAGAAAACGTGTGCGGCCGAGGACTCCCGTCAGGAACCACGTTCCTTAAGCTTTTTTTTTCTTTTTCGATACTCTTTTTGACGCTGAGCATATGATTTCACTATTTCTCTCTGTAATGTATATAAATAGTAAACACTCGAATCACATGTACTTTGAACGTATGTAAACACTAAATAGTTGTATCAAATTATATAATTTTATTAACCTACTTCCCTAAGTTTGTATCACACATACTTGCTGCACTTTCCATTTCTTGAATCTTCATTGCAAAATTGCAGTGATGAGACAATATAAGTCACGTATAATTTAAACCGAAAATACAAATAACAAATATATTTTCTACTTTGCTCCGAAATCTCACATGCGTAATGGAAATATTCAATTCCACAACGCTCATGTGCTACAAATACACGAATAATTTCAAAGACCAAACGGAGCTGTCGTTAAATGAGTGACTACCAAGTCACAGGTCCGGGGTTGAATTCT
This sequence comes from Gonioctena quinquepunctata, assembly GCA_018342105.1. Classification (NCBI taxonomy): domain Eukaryota; kingdom Metazoa; phylum Arthropoda; class Insecta; order Coleoptera; family Chrysomelidae; genus Gonioctena; species Gonioctena quinquepunctata. The sequence goes on from JAFIRS010002987.1 coordinate 81,138, forward strand.
CAACAAGATCTTTTTTTTTATTTATTTATATTTTTTGTTTGCTAACATTTTGAACACATTTCATTCGGTTACTCGATTGGCCAGGTTTCCTTCGTTACGTAAGGAAAAATCGTTATGCTCCGTCCATGGTTCCATATGATCCAATAAATCAATTATACTGACGTAGCAGAATATGTTGCCATTAATCTCATGTATCTCCATTTTGTGTTTCTTTTTTCTCAATATTTTTTCCTTTGAAAGCTGCGTTTTCTATTCCATCTTATTTTATTGTCATCATACCATGCAATACTATAAATCCTATTTCCAAACTCCTCCGCCACATCAAATTGACGTTCCACATATTCCATAACCATTTATCCAACTTCGGCATACAAAAAACATGAGAATTATATCCAAAAAATTATATAACCATCTAAACACACGTTATATAGAAATATAGACACAAAAATATCTTCCACGTATTACCACTCGACGTTAATATCCGACATGTATTCGCATAGATATTGTCACGTGGTAGGGTTGCTACGACGACTCAGTTCTACCGCCCATGTATCATTTTAAAATTTTTCGCTAGAAGAACAGCAGTTCGGATGGTTTCGTACACCTTCGGAAATCGTATGCGCAAGGGCTAGACGCTTGTCACACAGAGACTCGTATATAATAGAAAGAGACAGAGAGAGAATTCGCATGGAGGGGGCATAAGGCTTTTTTCTTACGTGACGATTTCTACCAGTTCAACACCCTTCCGCAAACCACGTAAAAGAACTTCATTCCAAAAACTCGAGATCATCCACAAGCATTCCATGAAAATAATGCTGGGGGAAAACGGAACATATGCAAGTGATCTCGTATATGAGACCAGTTATGTCAGACAAATCTACATTCATAAAAGCATGAACTTACAACATCACCAGTGATAAAAAAATCATGAAAACAACAACCTACAAATTCCAGAAGAGTTCTAGTCAAAGAACATATGTAACGAACCTAGGCCGGACCTGTCGCCTCGCGCGTTGCCGTCGACAGCGATGAAGAGTCATCCCCGGAGAATGTTCGAGAACAGTCCAGATCGCTCTCCGCGAGACAACGGTCGATATTAAAGATTGGAAATTGGTCGCCAACTGCCGGAATTCGAAAGATCGGGAATTCTGTGACGGAGATAAATAGGTAGCCCTCAAGATGGCACGGTCAGTCTGAACGAGCCCATACGATCGAGCTATACAGTGGCGTAATATAAATTAAGTTGTAGATTTAAGTGTGAAATAAATTATTAAAACCAAGTTAAGTTTATTTACGTTACAATATGGATTTTTGGCTCCATATATTCACCCCAAAATCCCCAACATAATCGAAGAAAATGCAAATTAGACCCAGTTCAAAAAATCATTGAAATCATAACTCTATGCTATCCCTCTGGATGTAATATACGACAACTAACAAGAATTATTAATTGATCATTGCATGTTCATTGAGACACATCCTACTTGCTATTATTACTACTCACGTTAGTATCCATGTGAAAACGAAAAACTAGCAGAACAAAACTAACAACCATGCAAAGTTAGGTATAAGTTAAGAAATTCAAATATTTTCAGTATCTATATCTTCAGTTATTGCGACTAGTCTATCATTTTTTTTATTGGTGCCCCATTTTACCCATTTAAAGCACGCCTCAGCGTGTTCAAATCGAACTTTAAAAAACGCGCGTTTTTCAAAGTTACCATGGCAACATCAACAAATCGAGAAACGTGAAGTCTAAATGACAAATTTTTTATTATTGATCTGAGAGGAGTACCTTGTAACGTCAAATAAAGTATTACTAACAACTCGTTCATTTATATGTGATACCTCTTGCTCCTCCATCCATTTGATAAACTTTTCATATTCTTTTTTATATATATATCACTGGATTTTTGCGGTATTAACCGCGATTCTGCCTCACTATTCAAAAAATCGATATTAGAATAATTCATTTTTGAGCTCTGGTGACAACAAATATTGATCTTTGATAACAAATTGCAAATGAATATCTGTTTTTCTCATTTCGATGACAACGAAAGGTATACTGATGTCACATCACGAATTTAACCATTTTGCATTATCAGTTCTCATTTCTATTTTTTGTTGTAATAATACCAGTATATATGATTTCAAAGTGCACCATTAAAAAAAAAATGCGTGAACTATTCGTGGATAACTGGTCTTAAAAACACTTGCTCTATTTAGAGCACTCCGGCTGCGCCATCGTGCTCGAAAAATCACGCGTGTTTTAAAGCCCTTTTTATCCACTTATACTTAATGTACTAATTTAGCTTATTAATCGTAGAGTAAATACTTTTTTTTCATTCTTCTCATACTAACTAATAATTTGCTTTTGGAGGAAAATGAGGCTAAGGAATGTAACGTTCTCCTTCTAGTATTTTCAATCATTAATTAGTTTTCACCAGTCAATCAAAGAAGTCAGTTACTGTTGAAAAGCGAGTCACCACGTCAGCAACAACTGTTATAATCGGATTAATAACTCCATGAATGAATTCCAATTATTTCATTCCAATCGATTCGAGGCTTTGTTCCAATCAATCGACCTGTTCAATTCATTAGTGGCGATTAGTTTTGTTCCGTTTGCATGTAACTGTCAGGTACCTATGCTCAACAGAGGCGCTATTCTTGACCTTTCGTAATATTCGAGCTTCGTGTGAAATAAATAGTATTTCAATCGATTGTTACGATAAGAACACTGACATTTCAGAATGGATGAATAGTCGGGATTACAAACGTTATGTCTTTGTATTTTGTGACATGTGTCTCATATTCAATTCCTATTTTGGTCAGTTGATCGTTTAATATCCAAATCACTTTTCACTACTTCAGAAGAAAAATGATTTGATTTTTCAACTCATAATTCAATGGCAATGGCAGTTATTTTGATTTGTCAGAGCATTGATTTTTCAACTTATAATTTAGTCGCGAGTGATTTTGATTTGACCCCGAGAATGCCATAATTCACCTACAACTGTTCCATAGTTTTCCAGTCATCAGGTTTTTCTCGAAATTAAATCTAATCTCTTGGGAAATCACTAACATTTGACAGAGGATAAATAGGTTTATTACTAACGGTTTATTTGAATAGGAATCTCAATATACGTATAATGAAATAACTAATAATAAACCTTTTTTAATGTCATCGCTGACAATGATTTAATTATTTTTTGCTGACTTATTTGATTTCAAAAACCTTGTGTTCATAAAAGTATGTACCAATTAAATTTCATTGGACAATGATTGGTTGGTAAGTAACAACCTGTCGAAGTATTAATTTTATTACAATTCGCACGACAAGCTTTTTGAAACCACATAATTCAACAAAAAATTATTAAATCATTCTCAGCGATCACTCAAACTCATTTCATACGTTTTAGTACACGGCTTAAATGAAAGCTTGTCTTTAAATTTTTTTTTTTTATTATTTTATTTTTTTACTTTTAATTTAGTTTGCCTTAATCTGTTTATTTCTAATAGAGCATCGTTATCACAAGATCTCTTCCCTGTAAGTTTTGAGCTGAAAGATATCATGATCTCCGGCCCCAAAAACTCACACACACACACACCAATTTTTAATAGAATCTGAACATAATAACAAAACTCGTCTGCCACCTTGAATTCATAGATTTTGATAAGAAAATCATAATCTCTGAACTGAAAACCCCCACATACCAATTTTAATAAATAAACCATATTCAGAAAACTCGCCCTCCATCTTGGGGCCGCCATCTTGTATTTATAGATATTTGCAACAAATTCAATATCTCATACCAATTTCGAATTAAATGAGACCATAATCACAAAACTCGTCCGCCATCTTGAATTTTGACCCCGAAAACCCCCACATACCAATTTTGAATCAAATCGGACCATAATTACAAAGCTAGTCCGCCATCTTGGAGCCACCAATTTGTTTTTTTTCTCCAACCAAAATCTCCATAATGCATTGTCACAGAAATTATGAAGACCTGCCAAATTTCAAGTCGATCGGACGACTAGAAGTTAGTTAAGCGCAAAACTACGTCCTTTGCACCGTGGCTCACAAATATTATGTTGAGAACGATAAACAAAAAAAATTAAATGCACGAGGAACTAAAGATCTCTCTGAAAACCAAACCCTAAAAAACGAATATAAATTATACAAAATAGACTCACAAACAAATAAAAAAAAACAAACAAAACTATTAAAAAAACAAAAATCAAACACCAAGTATTTGTGGGACATGGTACGAAAACTCTATGGGAGGAAAAACAAAATATTGACACTATCGCAAATTAAAATGGAATTCTACTAACAAATAATGAGGAAAAAGCAGACGAATTCCAATAGAAATTTTGTGAGTTTTGCGAAAATACTTGCTGACAAATTGAAAGAGACCCTCACTTCGAGAGCACGCAAAGATCCTGCCCATACTATGCTACTAGCCCTACGAACGCAATGAGATATACAACTGATAAATGAGCTCAAAAACAATAAATCTCCTGGAATTGATACATACAACAGAACTTTTGAAAGAAATATCATGACATATCTCTACCCCACTAGCATACATAATAAATGGGAGCATTGAAAAGGGAATATGGCCTGATGCCTTCAAAATATCTATTGTGGTGCCGGTATTTAAAGATGGCGACAGAACATCCATAAGCAACTATAGACCAATTTCTCTCATTAGCCACTTGGCAAAAATGATCGAAAAACTTTTTAAAAACAGAATAACTTAATTCATAAATAAATGTAACTTGTTGTCTGATAAACAATTCGGTTTTAGGGAAAAAACTCAACTGTGGATGCCATACTCAACCTAACAAAAAAAATCCATACATCTCTAGAAAGAGGTAGGCCTGTGCCTATTTATTGTTCTGAGTAAGGCTTTTGACACTGTGAGCCACACTTTATTAATTCAAGCGTTAGAGAACTCGGGTATCAGACGTATGGTGCTAAATTTATTTGAAAGCTATTTGAGTTCAAGAAAGCAGGTTGTTAGAGGGGGAATAAAATAAGTCAAAAACTAGACACTGAATATGGAGTACCACAAGGACCGGTCTTGGGACCAACATTATTCAATCTATACCAGTAATGACTTATTCAGCTTGAAAATATGTGGAGAAATAATAAGTTTTGCAGACGACACTGCTGTGCTATATGAAGCAGATACTTGGTCAAATCTAAGGAAGAAAGCAGAGAAAGACCTCAAGGTAATAAAAGACAGGTTTGATCACAAACTCTTCACCGTGAATCTCAAAAAAACTAAATATCTGCCTTTTAGCTGTAATGCTGCCGGCATGACGAATATGCAACAGATCAATCCAAACATAAACGGAAGGACACATGGTATCCAATCAGTGGAAGAAATAAAATACCTGGGGGTATGTCTAGATCGGCATCTGAGGTGGGATAGACATATCAACCACGTGATAAAAGAATTACCAAATATAATATTTACCCTCAAACACATGAAAGAGTACCTACCAACGGAAAACTTGAAAACCTTGTATTTTGCCCTTGTAGAGAATCATCTCAGATACGGAATACAGGCATGGGGCGCAGCTGCGCAATCATATATCAATCCACTCAAAATTCTACAAAAAAGATTCCTGAAAATAGTTATGTCAAAACCGCGTAGATATTCCACTGAGCATCTGTACAGTGCATCACAGATTATGGATATTCGTCAGCTTTTCTTTTTTAATACTTTTACTTTAACATATAATTTCAGTAAAGATAAAGCACCTCCCCCCTCTCATCAGTATATGACTCGAGGGCGCCAACTACTTAACACCATTATTAAAAAAATCAGTCACAGAGGAGCTACTCTATATTGGCACTAAAATGTATAACACATCCCTGAAAGCATAAAACCTATACCAACAATGAAACATTCAAAATGTACCTGAAAAAGTTCTTACAGACTCCCAGAACTGTACCCTATTCTTTACACATTGAATTGTTTGACAGAGGGAATTTTGTGGCATAGTGGACAAATTATTAAATTAAAGAAAAAAAGCATTCTCAAGTGGGAGTTGAACCCATGACCTTATGATTTCTAGCCATACGCTCTACCATCTGAGCCATTCGAGGACATGGGAATCGACACACACCATAATTCCACCATAATTTAATATTCATGTTAGAAATGATTCGAAAATCAAACGTACTTATCACTGGCCGTCGAGATCCAGTACTTAAATTGTATTTTTATTTTATTTTATTCTATTGTATCTCATAGTATTCAACTATGGGTCTTTGTGTTTTATTGTAGTTTTATTACTGTATTTTATTATATATCATGTATTTTATATTTTAGTATTTAACTGGATCTCATCATTCATTCTTTTTTTATTGGAACTTATTATCTTATCTGTTTTGTTTATATTTATCTGTATTATATTTATCTGTATTTTTTATATATTTATTTATCTTCTTTATGGGCTGTATTTATTTATCCTGAATAAAGTTATATTATTATTATTATTAATATAAAAAAATGTTTCCCTGACTGAGATTTGTTCCTGTGACCTTCTGCTTGGTAGGCGACAGTGTAATAAATGACTCGATAGTTTTTTTCTTCGCCAAATTCTTTATATACCTGGGCAACAATTATTTTTCCGTATTGAAATCCGCGGGCTATTACGAATATTTAAAAAAAATTAGCCTAATTGATCCAGCCGTTCTCACGTTTAGGTTTTTGATATAATGGAATGAATACGAAAATATTGAAATGTATGTGAAAAACACTCACTTTAAAACAGAAATTTATCAAATTGTTAAGGAACAGAAAACTGTGTTTTTATTCAAAACAATTACTATGATTTCATGACTTTCTTTATCGACCGTATTTTTTCATAGGAGATTTTTTTTGTGGAGTATGAACTGTTAGGGTTAGTGCAACAAGTGAGATCACACCCTGTACACCTAAATATAAGAACAATTAAGGAATAATCGCTCTCGTTCTACATCAAAGCACGATTCCAATTATGTATTCTATTAACTCATTCAAATTTTATGTATTTAATCTCGAGTGTTTTAGACGAAACTTCCACTTCAAAGGATCGAGGTTGCTGATCTTTACTCGGGACTTCTCAGTATTCTTAGTGAAATTGAATTCTTTGAGAGTTTATCTGTTGGCTGTTTGAAATTCCCACTGAATTATGGATGAACTGAGAATTATCAGACAGCTTACAAGACTAATTACAACCGCAATAATTTTACTATAGTATGAGCCAAAGGATACCCTTCGAAATCGAGTCCAAAAAAAAACATTGCTGGGAAAATATTTAAAACAAACATATTGTCATTCAATTTAGACCAGAGCCAATCTTTTTTGAAACAAAAAAAGTATGTGGATGGTCGGAAAATTTAGGGTGAATTCCAAGTCAATTCAGAAAAATCAAGACGACTGAGTGAAAGTTTCGGCCGGGGGGTGGTGGTAGCTAAATATACATTTTGAGGGTTGGTATTTCACGAATTGCGGCCGAAATATGCATCCTATCGAGCAAAGTTCAATGTAAAAGTTGTAAAGTTAATAAAAGACACTAACTTCACTAAATGATTTTCACCAAACTGGGTTTACAAAACCACGACACTATACAATAGCTTCTTCAGGGGAAGGTAATATTTTGCTCCAAAATTAAAAAAAAAAAATTTTTTAGCGTTTTTTTTCGTGTCGAAAAATTATTCATAAAAAAGATTTAGATTTTTTAATTATCTACAACTTTTGCATACAATAAGCATATTTCAGCCACAAATCGTAAAAAACAAATATCCAACCCTCAAAACGTATATTTACCTACCTCACCCCCCCTTCCGGGACTTTTACTGAGTCGTCTTGATTTTTCTTAATTCACTTATAATTTACCCTAAATTATCCGACCACCTACATTCTTATTGCCTTGGTTAGGCCTTCAATATGCCTAGGAGAATACTCCACCGGAAATGATTAATTATGGGATTTTATATCCACTGTTGGTGTGAATAAAAATGTTAAATGGGAAGAAATTAATAAACAAAGAAAAAAGATATGTATGAAAATAACCTCAAGTTATGAGAGAAATATTAAAAAAGCTGATAAACCATATTGCAAACACTTTCGGGATGTATAGAATTTCCAGATATTAGATGGATATTTTGAAGAATAAAACTGAAATACTAAACGAATTTAACCTACTACTGCGTTATTAGTGTTCAACAAGTGGTTAAAAGTATTGATGATGATTGAATTATATTGTTATAATCTATATCTTGATTTTTTCCAGTTCAATCTATAAGAAATGAATGAACTACGTCGAATGATAAATTCCCTAGATAACAGAAACAGGATCCAAGACAGCATCTCATAGGAAGCAGATATGAATGTAGGTGTTTCATGGAGTAGTGTTTTAGTACCTCTGCTTTCCATTTTATTCTCAAATGACATAAACTCGTTTGTCAATGTAGACTTTGTAAAGTTTATTTGCAGGTGATAAACTATAGGCATGCTTCGATACTAACTTGGAAAAGTATTGAGAAAATGAATAATGCCTTGAGAGGTTAATGAATATGTCAGGCAAAAAATTAATTAAAAACAATAAAACTTATGGTTGATAATAAAAAATTAAATTTTAAATAAATAATTAAATTGATAATGAATACATTGAATTGTTCATTGTATAATATCAAGGCTTCCAGTTAGATAATTTATTTCATTTTAGAAACCCTTTGTATTGGATATGAAAGAAAAAAAAGTATTTTTTTGCAAACATTTCTAGAAATGTATCCACCCAGACAAAAATACAGTATATAATGCGATTGCACGCATTTTACTACTGTGCATCAATTATTTCTTTTTTAATTTATATCAACACAACAGAACTACAAGAACTGCAAAATCGTGATATCTTCATATTTCTGTGAAGCTAATAGATTCACGGATATAGAAGTCATGTTACGAACATTGCAGTGGCAACAGTAATATTCATTAATATTCACCAGAGCACAAATCAAACTAACATACACGCCACTGTCCACAACGGAGTGGGCGTTAACCATGAAAACGGTGTTGTGCGCATCCAACCTTCTCGCCTGATTAAAAGGCATCAGTTTCCCTACGGTTATATTACTCAACAATGATATATATAATATATATATATATATATAAAATACTGAATAACTCAGCCCCTTCATACTTTCGTGAATTTATAAATTGGAGTTCAAACCAATTTGTATGTATGCAGAACAAATAGCAGAAGTGCCATGAATTCTTCGTTTTTTCAAGGCTTAACCTCATACAATGAACTACCATAGTGAAATCTAGTCCACCATTGAGCATTTTTTAATAGCTATTTTTTGTGCTAGTGATTAAAGCGTAGCATTTAATCACGAACCTGGATGTCGAGAGCCCGAGCAGTGAAGCTGCAAGGGCCTCAACCAGGCGAGTGATTGAATGCGCTTTACTCATGTATTTTAAATCTTTTTTTTTTTTCATTTCCGCAGAAATTGAGAGAAATTATTTTGCAATTGTTGCATAAATAACTATTGTGTCATTGACTCGTCGAAACAAAATAGCAACCAGCCGACTAAGAATAAAAGTCTGCGCAATTCAAGTTACCATTCCCCTCTGTTTCAGGGCATCTACGTATTCTTCTTTGAAACTCAAAAATCTCATCACTCGGAAATCGAATGCCACCCTGTACCTGGCAAAAGAAAAATATGTGAAATAAAACAAAATTGTAGATGGGGACATCAATATGATTTGCAGTACCTCAGAGGACAGTGTCCGATGAGTAGTCCCATTACTAGTTTCAAGATTTGTTGTTCAATTCGAGAAGCTCTTCGGCTTTCTCTGGCGATGGACGCAGAAGTTTCTTCGCTTGTTTCTGTCTTGGAACCTGATTCCAGTGGGTTTTCATTTGGTCGAATTTTCAGCGTTCAAACTCCTCCATAATGTCAGCTTTGGAAAGTCCACAGAAGGGTTCTGGGTCAGGAAATTAAGTGTTCAATCCTTATTTCGTTAACTTCCACAATAAAAAAAAAATATGTAGTCGATGTCGAAAAAAAAAAATTACGGTCGCCACTTCAGCTGAAACTAGAATTCCGTAAAATAATTATGCGATACTAATCGACATCAACCAAAGATTGTATATTACCATTTTCGTATTTCCGAAAAAAGTTATGAAATTAATCTCATAATTTCAAAATGAAGAGAAATATCCAGTGTTGAGAATTCGGCATTGATAAGTCTATGATCATTTATTTCTTCAAAAATTTTTATTTTATTTCTTCAATTGTTTGTATTAAAATATATAAAGTTAGAAAAATGTTTTTCACTTCAGGAAATTGAATAGGATTTTTTCGAATTCACTCGTGCATTTCCCATTGTCATTATATGATCTGATTCTCCTCACGCTTTCTAATGAGTTAGGCATATTTCATCAATGAGGTAAAATTCCTCACATTCATCTATATTGAATTTTAATTATGTCCTCAATTTTAAGTCTTTAATTAATCTGGTAACAAGCAGAAATTAATTTTAATTTCCTTCCTCGCAAGTTTGTATCGATATGATTAACTATTTGCAGTTATCAAGATTATGAAATACCCCATCTACGACGTTTCCTCATAGTTAATTTTTGTTCCCTAGTGACTATCGACATCGAACTCAATGAAAGATTTATGAAAATTCATGAAAATTTAAAAAGTCTATTCCATCTGAAAATTTAATCAGAATCATATAGTTCTAATCGGAATTATATGCTTTTTATAACTACGGTATAGAATCGATTATCCATTGATGACATTAATAAGAAACTGATTAATAAAATCAGCCCCATTGATTTACGCTCCATTTTTAATAAGGTACTTTTATCCATGCAGTTATTCATTAGAGTGGAATTACTTTTATGCTTTTTATCCCCAACTGGCATGTCATAAGGTAATGATGCTTCTGTTCACAATCGTCTTATGAGGTCAATAAAACACTAGTGTGTCCTTCAATCATAAGACACAGTTGAAGAGGAAAACATTCTCAATTGACTATTGAATAGAAATGTTTTTCCGTTAATTGAAAAATCCACGATAGAAATGAAGTTATTTTATGTGAATATCTAACAGAAAACAACTTTTCTCCGGCTGAAGCCACGTTGGACATGATCAGATGTAGTTCAATATCCAGCGTGGCTATAGCCAAGGAAGTAGTTGTTCAGATATTTTCCCATAATTTTTATCTCTACTTGACAACAATTATTCAGATAGTCGGGTTCATCAGTTGATATACTAGATCACTTATAAAAAAAAGGTGTTGCCTTCGATAAAAAACAAGTTTCAATCCATGTTGAAAACCAATAATTTGTTGACTGTCATATAGAGATAACACAGGGTGACATGATTTCAATCATTAGGAATGTTGCAAGTTTTTTTTCGCTTATTTTGTGTCGCTGGTTACGAATCCACCGCTATGTTTCTCGTATGACCTGATATTTATGAAAAAAATCCATTGAATTGGGCAGCGCTCATTCTTAACACCAATATGCCATTACCTTAAATCTGTTTGAGGAATTTTCATTAAAACTGGAAATGAACAAATTGTTATCGTTCTGTCGTTTTTTTTAATTTTTTTTTCGAGAAAGTGTAAGAAACAGTGTCTATGTATTTTGTGATATTTGTGGAAGTTACGTGCTGTCAAAATAACGACAAAATATTAAAGACTTTGTAAATGAAACATTTCACGCTCTTTTTGGATTTAACATTGAACTTTGGTGACTGTGATTTGAATCCACAATAATTGTGGCGGGCATTCAAAGATGTCAATACCTTTCTTGGTATAAAAAAAAAAGTTATTCTAATCCCAATTGGAACGGCAATAAAAATAAGAGTGTTCATATGCACTGCCCGGCAAATGGGAAATGTATATACTACCAGTGTTTTTACTTTCAAAGCGTTCCTAGTACAATAACAAAGTTCTGCCGTGTGTTTCTAGTTACCCAGATTATTAAAGGCGCTATCCAATACATTTGAGGAACAAAAGCTCGGCTAGCTGGATTGGACATCTGTTATCTGAAGCCGCAGGATTTCCACAGTTCACAATATTCCTTAATCACCGTGTGTTGGTGAGGTTAGGAATTATCCATTGAAAATAATTTTATCAATATGGCTTTCTGGAGACCTTTCGAAACAAATGATAATATTCAGTTGAGATAACATGTGTCTACTTTTACATGGAGTGATCAATTGCTATGATTGTAAGAATAAGTGACTGGAAAAATACCACTGGAAAATAATATACCGACGCCTATATCAAGGCGGCAATTGGGAAGAGAAATCCTTCACGAAACTTTTTATGACGGTCCCATTGTGATTAGAAATACTATAATCATAGACATATGTGGCAAAAAAACATTGTCGCAACTTATTGAATGAGTTCCAGGTACTGGGATGAAACATGAGCATAAAAATTCTTTCCTGGATTCATATTTCGAATTTTTCCCTGAAAATCTTGATGATTTCAGCGAAGTGCAGTGAGAATGCCTTCTCCAGGATAAGAAAAAGAGTGGAAGACGGTACCAAGGTCGTTAGAACGTGAATATGATGGCGTATCATTGTTGGTCATAAAAGCGTTTTTTTTTTGATGAAATATATAATTTAATCATTCCAAGACGTACTTCAATAAGAAAACGGAAAAGATATACAGAGTGAACTTGATACTACTGAAGTTATTAACCTAAATTGATTTTTAATGTGAGTACTGAAATAAAAAAAAATGTTTTGAAGTGAACTGAAAACCTAATTTTTTCTTGAGATTGGTAGAAAACCTCATATAATGGAAAAAATGATGGATATCACTAAATCAAAGGATAAAAAAAAAGTAAAAACAGCTGTTCAAATCAACACAACGATCCAAAAGTTCTCAAATGCAAGCCTGTGTAATCTGTTGTCAGATGGTATCTGATATTTGTGTATAATCCCCTCTTTAATTAACAACAATTTTATCTACATAGTCGACTTTATAATTTGGTTATCCATTCAGCACACGATTTTCCAGCTCCAGAAAAACTGAGAGATTGTTGCCTTATTATATAATAATTAATAAAAAATATTTTTCAAATGCACTAAAAAGTTAAAAATAATTGCTTTGGATGTGTGCCGTAGGTTATTCCGTGAGTTACCGATTCGAGAGCATGTCGCCCAAAGTTTTCAGCTCGAATACAAAATCTACGTCACACATCCAAAGCATTTTTTTTTACTTTTTCGCGCATTTGAATAGAAGGTTTTTTATTGATTATTTTATTTTGTGCTTTTCAGTAAGTAAGTACGCCTTCATCTATGCATTTTTGTTAATGTATCGTCATCAACTCGTCCGCCATCCTGGAGGTTCTATTTTCAATTTATGAATTTTCGACGAAAAATCAATAATCCTCGACCAAATTCATGATCTGCGACCCCAAAAACTCCGACATACCAATTTTGATTAGAAACTGTACATAATCACAAACTCGTCCCCATCTTGGAGCCACCATCTTAAATTAATTAATTTTGACAATGAATTCATAATCTCCGACCCCGAATACCTCCACATACCAATTTTGAATAGAATCGAACCATAATCACAGAGATCGTCCGCCATCTTGGAGCCGCCATTCTGATTTTATGAATTTTAACAGAAAATTAATAATCTTCGACCCTGAAAACCCCCACATACCAATTCAGCATCGAATCGGACCATGAATACAAAAATTGTCTGTCATTTTAAATTTATGAATTTTGACAAAAAATCATTATCTCCGTTTCCGAATTTTAATAGAATCGGACTATAATCATAGATTACGTTAGCCATCTTGGAGCCTCCATTTTTATTTTTCCCTAACAAAAATTGCATAATGCATTGTCACCGGAACTATGATTACCTGCACATTTCAAAGTAATCGGACGACGGAAAGTGAGTCAAATTCAACTTGTGAGATTGGATTACAAACCCCACAGACATCGGGACGGGTGAAACTGAATAAAAGCTTGTAAATAGTAGTTTATGTATCAAGTTCGACGACGTTCGATGACGTTCCAGGACGTTCCAGGCCGTTCCACGCCTTTCCCTGCATATGCCTGTGTATCCCTGTGTACCCCTGTGCTCCTATAAACATGATTGATGCGTCAGTGGTTGTCAGTTGTGAATGAAACGTCAACAAGTTCATACTACCCAGCAAACATGTTACGCGTGGGCCTCTAGAGGCACTTAAAAACAGCCGACAGACAACATAAGCGGGTCTAAGAACAATCTAGCATTATATCTTTGAAAACAGTGAAATAAGGTCAGGAAGACAGGTCATTATTATTCACAATAAATTCACCAATCATTCAGAATCGACTGATTCATGGACTAGATATATACAATTCACTGTTTTCACTCTCTGAAGCCACCAATTGTAGAGAATTTCTGAAACTGTAGAGCCAGATTGTTCCTATTCACCTAAACAGACAATTTTTTCTCCATTTCATCCATTTTTATTGTATCTCAAATTGTTTCACAGATATATTTCAAACTGGCCTGGAAAAATATTTCTCCTATTAGATAGAATGACAACACACAAATCTGAAAAAATTCTCATCTCTCGTCACTGAGATTAGTTTTCATGACCATATACCACAACGACAATGACCAGACAAAAGAAAATACGCGATTTGACATCCTACACGAAATCAGCAGTGGGGCCAACTGCCAACGTGATATTCAGAAATGCCAATGTTGCATTCTCATTACAGAGGTCGCAGTGGAGCGGCGCGTAATGCCACATACTGTGTCAAAACGACATTAACGGGTAATTTCTGGCTAAATTCAAAACGTCCATAATGAATATACGTATGTTCAGCCAAAGCGGCAAAACTGATATCATTCCAATTATTTACCGACATCGGTGTGCCGCTGCCGACATCTGACCGCAGTTAACAGCAACGGCCCGTCTATTTACCGCTCATTCATGTTTGCTGGGTACTACCTGATCCCCGTGAATACCCGTTGGTGAACACCCGTTGCAGAACACCGTTGCTGAACACAGTTGCTGAACACCGTTGCCGAACACCGTTGCCGAATACCGTTGCCGAACACCGTTACTGAACAACATTGCTGAACACCGTTGCTGAACACCGTTGCCGAACACCGTTGCCACTCCATTGTCAAATATAAGTGATCAATTTTCATGAAGTACGTATTCCAATAGAATAGTTCGAAGCAAACTTGTGCTGTCACTACGAAATATCAATCAATCTATAGTTCATTGGGTCTCCTGAAACGTTTTTATGAAGTTAATTATAAGTTTTCTGAATGAACAAAAGTAGTCCGATTAAGTGTTGCCATGACGACTTTGCCGGCCTAGTCCGGTAAAATGTCATTTTGCGTACTATTCTGACTGACCACGTGACTGCATGTCCTTCTAATCCACAATTATAGGTTGCTGTTATTTTTATTTCATTTTAATTTTCGGTGCGGTAAATACCGTAAAACTTTGAAACCATGAGGGAAGTGTATTTCGAATATATTGTGGGTATTGGGAAACAATATGCTACCTTTATTATTTTATCATATTTTCTCATATTGATATTTATCATGACATTCCTGCAGAAACTTCTCGGAGCGAGATTCTCATAGCATATATTGAATTTTTAGCATTCAAAATATTTCAGATATGCATTCCCCAGTGATTTGAAAATCGGATATATAGCCAAGGAAATGGAATCGAAGTTGACGTTTTGGAGATTTCAAAGATATTAGTATAAGGCCTGAATTGTTATAGTTCTATGGACTTAATATGAATGTAAATTGTCGGTTGAAAACTCGTTATCAGAATTGGTGTCGCTTGATAATGAAAATGAATATAACTTGTGAAACTTCTCTAGCCACGTTATGAATAATATTAGTTATCAGATGATAATAACAAGAGAAACATCAGGCGCGTTCTAGAAATGAGAGTAAATTGGTTTGCTGACGTCCCGAAAGGTTGGAGGGTTAGGGTACTGGGGCAAAGTTGGGAGAAAGCTGGATGAAATGGAAATTGGCTGCTTCAA
The DNA here is from genome assembly GCA_018342105.1 of Gonioctena quinquepunctata. Lineage (NCBI taxonomy): Eukaryota > Metazoa > Arthropoda > Insecta > Coleoptera > Chrysomelidae > Gonioctena > Gonioctena quinquepunctata. Next base: position 97,210 of record JAFIRS010002987.1, read on the forward strand.
TACTGCAGAGTTTGTGATTGATGGTCTGATTCTATTCATAATTCAGGGGTTGGATTGAGCATCGTTAATTCAGGAATTCAAGATGACTACACCAAGATTACCGAATATTTTTGATTATTTCCTCACACATGGCTCCACCTATAAACAGTCATGAATTTGGTCACATGATATGCAATATGATCACTATTCAGGTAATAAAGAAATATGAGCGGGTATTTTTTTCGATTGCATAAGAGTGCTATGGTAAATGTCAAAATTTGACACAACATTGACTCAAAATTGAAAATGTCTTGTTTTGGTTTACGTTCCACTACGGAAATTAGTGAACATATAAGCAAATCCATTCCAGAAAATAGCAGAAAGAGTAAAGAGTCTGTTTGGAGACAATTTATGTCTTTTTGAAGTCAGAAAAATTATGAATTTTTTTGCGACTACTCCAACTCTCGTGATAGTCGGAGTACTCAAAGATTGGGCATGGAATATACAATTAAATTGATGTGGAATTTGACAGCGAAAACTCTCCAGGAATTATACTTCACTAAACACGAACGAAAGGTAAATCCAATTAAAGATATTTAATTCCAAAGTGCCAGGCATGCGCGTAATTCAAAAAGGCGAAACCTGCAAAGTTTTCCTCAAAAGAGGAAGGAAAGTACAGAGGCACTTAATTTAGATGAATTGAATGCTATTATAGATAGCTATGATGAGAATACTTCAGACGGCCTTCAGAAGGATTTTTTTCAAGTAGTATCTGGGTGAATATTAAGTTAGTGTACTCCCTGAATATAGGTGAAAGACTTTTCTTACGTGTTTTCGCTCCCTGAAAATGAATACGGAAAAATGCGGCGGTCCCTTGCCGTTTCTGAGTTAGAACACTTTTTACTTTTTTAAACCTCATTTTCAAGCACTGTTTTCTCGCCCAAGAATCACTCAAAGTGCCCCTTCCTTCCAAACAGCATAAACTACGAACATTATATCATTCATTCTCTGAACAATCTGGAACAAAATAAAGTCGATTCTACCGAAAAAATCCTCCTTCTTCAACACGTACATCCTAGGCTCTCCTGGCATCATCAACACAACTGCGGTATGGTATAGCCTTCTGGGGAGGTCACTGTAACACACTTAAGCAATCAGTCTTTGTCTTACAGAAAAGAGCCATCAGATATCTTTGTAGGGCCAAGGGGCAAGATTCATGTAAACCCCTTCTTCTTTAGCATAAAACACTAACAGTCATTTCAATATATATAATGGAAACAGTGACCATAATCCACAAGAACAGACCTAATTATGAAGTTACCAACACTGCATATTCAACCCGTCAAGCGAACCAACTCAGACTTCCAATACCCAATTCAACTTTGACACATAACTCACTTATATAGAATGGTATCAAGATGTACAATGAACTCCCGCTAGAAATTAAAGAAACAACAACGCTAAAACTATTTAAAAAAAAACAAAAAGCATATTGAGTGATAAAGCCTACTATAATCTATAAGATTACTTTAATGATACACTGTGATATCCCTGTTTATTAAGTATACCAATCTTTTTATCGATACTTAATTTATATTATCTGTTTAATCTATATTATTTATGTTTTTTATCGTATTATATTACATTCTATTATTATTATTGTGAAAACGTATCTATTTACAAAAAGCTAATGTCTGTGTTATAATTTTAGAATAAGCTATACAAAATTTAGAAATTGACTGATTATCCATAAACTTACTGTATGACATTGTGTTTGTTAACAAGTGATAACTCTCAGCAACAATAAACATATAGTCTCTTTCTCTCACAACCTAACTTAACCTCAATCTGAGTCAAATGTTAGAGGTCAGGATGTAACGTGTTGAAGAAGGAGGGCTTTTTCGATAGAATCGGCTGTATTTTGTACCAAATTATGCCGTGAATGGGTGATTTAGTGTTCGTAGTTCATGCTTTTCGAAAAAAGAGGCATTCTAAATTATTTTTGTGCCAGAAACCGGTGCTTAAAAATGGGGTTATAAAAAAGTCAAAACTGTTCTAACTCGGAAACGGTATGAGACCGCCGCATTTTCCTTCTGAATTCGTTTTCAGGAGGCAAAAACACATGAGGAAAGCATTTTACCTACATTCAGGGAGCGTGAGTACACTAATTAACCGAAATGAATCTAACCGAGTAATTTTGTGGTGTTCACGAAATAATCTTCTTGGATATCACTCGACTATGACAAAAAGAGACTATTATTTTATTTAATTCATCTCGAGCAACCTGTATTCCGAGACAATTCAATTCGACCATATGAACATTAATAATCAAAGAATAACTCCCTCGAGCTAAAGCTCTCGGGCGTTATTCAGATTATTAATGTTCATATGGTCTCATCAAATTGTCGCGAAATACAAGGTACTCTCGATAGAATTATGACGGAAATATAGTCGACTATTTGTCATAGTATTGGGATATTACCTGCGATTAATTGTCCAAATATTTTCAAAATTGGTAGCCCAGAATTCAGGGTGGAAAATCCGAAATGGTGATCTGGAATTGAAAGATTCTTATTAAATTCATATTTTGGGGACCAAATTCGCATATATTCGGATAACAAATTACGTTAGCTATTTTCTATCCTGCATAATATCTTCTGTATTAGTTTGTCTGCATATAATTATGGTAACGTGGGTGCGAATAGGCCATAATTTTGTAAATTTACATTAGTTACCATAACAAATAAAAAAACAGTCCTGAAATTCAAAATGGGGCATGTGGTGGTCTGAAAAATTCAAATTTCCATTTACTCCCTTCATTGGAATTTGAGGATTTCATAACTGGCGAATTGTGAGCATGTGAGAAATTTTTCGAATGTAACAAAATATTTTTTCCTCCACGACCATTAGTAAAAAATGTTTTTTTTGTAAAAGTGTTCTTTTACCGCTTTCTTAGTTGTTTTAGTGGGATCCGAAACCACTCTTGTTGAATGTAATAATTCCGAAATCATTTTTAATAATAGAATGTAAAAATTCTTACTCTTGAGTTAGAATGTTCATTCGAAAACACTTACTTCTTGTGTGAGGCTCTGAAAAATCTTTATATATTGCAGAAATTTCATCCAAATCTGCGAATGGTTTACAGAGAATCGAAAAAAATACACACATCGAACAAAAACGTAAATGCCATTATCGAAATCGTATTTCGAATGCTGAGAATAATATGAAAGCCTCATGGGAAGTAGTGGCAGAATTGATAAATAAACGAAAGGAAATAAAAAATATTGTACTGAACTCGCAGGAAAAGTTAATAGAAGAACCAAAATAAATCGCCACAACATTCAATGACTTTTTTATAGACGCACCCAAACAATTAGTAGACGGCATTAGTGATACTAAATTTTCCCTACCCAAAAATGAATTCAATTGTCATAGCATGTTCCTCAAGCCATTCCAAGAAGATGAATTGTACAATTTGTTGAATTCAAGATTGGAGAACAAAAAATCTGCTGGGTTAGATGAGGTTTCCGGATTTGTATTAAAAAAAGGGTTGAAGGCGATTATGAAACCACTGACACTTCTTGTGAAAAAGTCTTTCGAGTGTGGAGTCTTTCCACAAAAGATCAAATTTGGTAAGGTTATTCCCCTTTTAAAGAAAAAGGACCGAACTCTTTTAGAGAACTATCGCCCGGTAACGGTGCCTCACAACCTCTCAAAGGTGTTCGAGTACTTGTTTTTAGATAGATTTTAATTATTTTTGGAAAAACACGATATTTTAAGCCATCGGCAAAACGGGTTCCGTTCTGGAATGTCAACATCTACAGCTATGTACTCTTTTCACAAACAAATTTCCCAGTACATTGATGCAGATGAGTGCCCTGCTGCAATATTTTGCGACCTGAGTAGGGCATTTGACTGTGTAGACTATAAGAAATTATTGGATATACTGGAGAGTTTTGGTATCAGGGACATATTTCGTAACTGGATTTCATCTTTTTTGACGAATAGAAAACAAATGGTTTCTATGCAATATGAACGTTATAGCCAAATACAAACGATACGATCGGTTAGCAGGGAACTTGGAATGGGTGTCCCTCAAGGTTCGATACTGGGTCCTATTCTCTTCATTTTGTATGTAAACCACTTGGAGTCGATAGTTGGCAATGAACAATATACAGCGTATGCAGTTGACTTTTCCTCAGTTAAATCCGCCGCCGATACCAAAAGTCTGCAAACGAAATGCATTGAAACAATTTAAAGAGTGTCATCTTTTTTCAACTCTAGGAACTTATTTTTCAACATCAAAAAAACTCAAATGTTGCGGATGCACTGTCGGCAAAAACCTATTGAAGACCTAGAAATATCATTTGATGGAAACATTTTGTGCAATACACACAGAGGGATTAGATTCTTAGGAATATCACTGGACGAACACCTATGTTGGTAATCCCATTCTCAACAACTGTCTTCTAAATTGAATTCTCTGGAATTTCTTTTTGTCAATTTACGATCAGTGTTAGAACTGGATCAGATGATGAATGTGTATTACAGTCAAGTTGAATCGGGACTCAGGTATGGCATTTGCCTCTGGGGCATTTCAGCTGGTTCGAAAGATGTTTTTATTGGTCAAAAACGGATCTTAAGATGTATATTCGGGATATCTAATAGGGAAACTTGTAGAACAATTTTCATGTTCATTTTGCTAAAAGTCCAGTGCTCCTGATCATGTTGGCCTTAAATGTTTCAATAACCCCCCACAAAATCTGAAGAATATAACTGTAATGTCTCCTTTTAAATATGAATTGAAACAGTTTTTACTTGATAAGTGTTTTTACAGTGTTAACGACTTTATAGAAATGTAGCGCATATGTGACGAATTCTGTGTAATGTAATCCCTCTGTTTCATTTTATTTTATTTTATTTTCACATTTATTTACGTATTTATTTATTTTATTATTGTATTATCTGTATCCTATCTACATACTGACAATTCCAAAACATGTAAACCATGTCAAAAAAAGGAAAAAATATTGATTGATTGATTGTTATGCATGTATTTTGATTCTATAACAAGTACAGAATGAATATTCCGTAATCCAACTAGACGACATAGATTGCCATGGATTTCAGAACTGTCGTGACAGATGTAAATGGCGTCGTCGTAATAATCATTTTTAGACAAGTTTCAATTTAAATGAGATAATCAGTGAAAAATCGAGTTAATCATATATGGTATTTCATAATACTCCACCTGAAATTGCAAATTATGCATATAATATAAGCGAAGACCTGCTGAGGGCAAAAATCGAGACATGAATATGAAAAGTATCATGAATGCACTGTTAATATTACGGACAATTCAACTCATGTTTGAAAAATCGCATATGCCACAGTGCAATTGTCAGCGGCAAAAGTTAGCTGCAACTTTTACAGCGACAAATGCACTAGTAGTTTTTTCACTTGTTCATTTGTTTATCAATTATCGCGGTGTTGGTGGCCAAAATAAATAAAGTTTGCATTGATATGTTTCTAAATTTCTTATTCATTAAATTGTCCTGCCGAATTACACTCGATGTTTGTATTGATATCGGGTAAATTTGTGTTGTTCAAATTCTAAACTGTTTCCTTTGGCAATTTGACTCGAAAAACTATCAACCTAAAAACGCTCCACCTTCGCTGTCGCTTTTTTAATAGTTGACAGTTTTTCTCGTTCAATTGCTAGGCAACAGTTTCTCATTAAACAACCCAAATTTACCCGATAAAATACAAACCTCTCGTGCAATTATAAGTGAAAATATTTCTAATGCACCAGTTTTTAATTTCAGTAATTGTACCAACACTATATAAATATCGATACAATGTAATACAAATAACTTGTTTTGTTGAGATTTAATTCAATAGGCCTTCTCATTTAGATGATTTTTTAAGGCGCATGCGCTCGTTTCGAGACCCTAAGTCTGATTGGCTATTGGGAAAGTGAATAGCCATTGGTTAGTTTTGAAATAACAATTTGAGATTGGCTTAGTTCAAAATTAGCGGTATTTTCACATTATGTCAACAGTCAACTTCATGACAAATGCACCTGCGTTCGTAACTTCCTTTGTAGGTTAAGTACTTATTACCTATTTTATACAGCCAAAAACCTTTCATTCGTAGATGAAATAATGTACACGAATATTTTCTAATGGTGAATTGTCTTCTCCATGGAAATTCAAGTCAACTATCCATAGGAAAACTCGGAAATATTTTATTTCCTTAAAAAAAAAAAAAATTCGCCGTCAATGCCGTTGGGTCTGACAGGTGAACAAAGTTAGTCATTCGTTATCTAAATGAAAAAGCCTATTGATTCATACTTTCCGGTGGTGGAGAAAATATAGTCTGTTACTCGGTTAGAATGAAAAAAACCGATACTCGTGGTTCCTCACGTTCGCTAAAGCTCGCGTACGGAATTTTTCACACGTATCGAATTTTTTCATTCTAACCTTGTTACATAATATACTATCCAACTGGTCTGGGAATTTTTAGGGCGTTGAATTATAAATAGCACTAAATTTCACCTGAAATTATGAATAGTTGAATAGCTCGATAATGATGAAAGTTTTTTCCAACCCGAAATGACAAAAGAGGGAATTTTCTCTTTTATTTCATGTTTTCCTTTCTCACTTCCTGGTGATAGTTCAAGTTTCAACAATATATTTATAGGAATTTTGGTCACATAAAGAAAATTGGAAATGGAAGTTTAATGAATCGACTCAAAAAGATTCGTATAAATGCCAAATTATCAAGTAACTTGAAACACTGATTCCATATAGAAACTAATGAAAAAAGAAGTGAAAATTATTAATCTACAAGATATTTCATTTGATATTTCTTCTGCCTGAGCTCTTCCATGATACTATTTATTTCAACTGTTATGTTCCAAAAACAATTATTCATGTATCAAGGGCGTAAAATAGGCTTTTATGGACCGCAGTGTGTAAGTAATAACCCGAGCGATAGCGAGGGCTTTTAACACGCCTAGGTCCATAAAAGCAAATTACGCCCGAAATACATACAAAATTTTATGCACGACCGGTATATTTGATGTCATGTAGATAGATACCACTTTATATCTAGAACATGATAAAAATACATCAAGGCTGCCATGAGGATGTATATTCATATCATATCGGAAACAGAATAAATCAAGAAGTGATGGAATGAATGTCAACTCAGTCAGTTTTTCGAAATAAGATTATATAGGCTCGTAGCCATATTTGCTGTCAATTTTTGTGATCACAGATAATTCATTACTGATTTTGAAATTGATTCAAGCGACGAAGAAAGTGTGAATTGTACTCCACCAGAAATAAGTGAAGCAGCTGAGGATGCGAAATTGAGTTTATTGCCAAGTGAATCCATGAAAATATACGACAAGGTGTGTGAAGAATTCGTGAGGTGGTGCAACGGGAAAAAATGTAAAAATAAGAAATACACAGAGACTGTACTTCTTGCCTATTTTCTGGAAAAATCTAGATATTGTAAGCCCTCTACCATGTGGTCATATTAATCCATGCTGAAAGCTACTTTAAATGTACATGATAATATAGATATCAGTAGATACGCAAGATTGATAGCTTTTTTTAAACGAAAATTTGATGGTTATGAACCAAAGAAATCGAAGATTCTAAGCAGAGAAGAAATCGAGTTATTTTTGAGGAAAGCACCAGACGATTTGTATCTTATGATGAAAATAAGTTCTAATTTCATGTTTTCTCAATGTTCAGTATGTTAATCTGAGAATTTATTATAGGTAGCACTGATTTTTGGTATTTGTGGAGCATGTCGCCGCGAGGAATTGGCAAATATCACAATGGACGACATTCAAGATTCCGAGACATTCTTACTCATAACTATACGAGAAACCAAAACGAAGATAGATCGAGTACTTACTGTAATCGATAAAGAACAGAAATCGCCAAGTTATTTAGATATTTACAGAAAATATTCTTCCTTGCAAGATCAGAATGATCAAAAGCGGTTTTTTATATTATAAAAATGGCAAGTGTACGAGACAGGTTATCGGAAAAAATACATTCGGTCAAATACCATTCAGAATAGCCACTTACCTAGGTATTTCTAATGCGAAAGAATATACTGGTACTGCTTCAGACGTTGCTCAGCAACTATGTTAGCAGATGCAGGCGAGGATATAATCAACATTAAAAGACATGCTTGGTGGAAGTCGACAACTGTTGCGGAAGGTTATGTTGAAAATGCAGTTGCAAATAAGCTGAAGATTGCTAAGAAAATTGTAGAAAATGATGAGCCTTCTACTAGCTATTGCAGACAATCTGAAAATATTGCTCACTACTCTGAAACACCAGATAATAACATGCATTCTCTTCAGACAACAGAAAACAACAAATCCAAATATTTCCATAAATAACTGTTCTAATCCTAAGTGCTACTTTACGCCCGCAAATTCGGGCGCTAAAGTGCTACTTTACGCCCGGTCGTGCATAACAATTTTTTTCAACTGTCAATTTTTTCATTTATCTGCTGTATGTTCTATAATTCAAAAATATTTCAAATAATAATTTTTCATTGCGACTATTGAACAATTCCATCATCGTACTAACTGAAGCAATGATCAATCTGCACCCAAACCTGAAAATAATATGACAAATTACAATTTGAAAGATATAACAATTGAAAGAAAAATCAGATGACCATAATTGATTTTGGAGTTATAATACTCGTCCTGCGCGAAAACAAAAATTTCAGATGATATTTTTTTGATATTATAGACAAATGGACAAATTTCATCCAAAATACCATCATCCTATTGGGTCTTTGATCCTGATTATTGTTAAGAATTGTCATTTGGGCGCGCAGTACTATCCAAACAATATCATGGCAAATAAACATAATTATTGGAGGTCTTGTGTCAATACCCTTGAGCCAGAAATCATATTGCACCCCATGATCATCACCTCACGAATTTAGTGTAATTCGGATTCAGTACAGGTAAAACCAACAATTATATCGTGTGAACACATCACCTGCACGTCGTTATTAGATGAATGATTATTGCAACTCAGTTGGTCGTTTGATTCAAATCAAATATCAGGTATGGTGATGAGGACAATTTGACTTCTTTGAACTAAAATAATGCGTATAGCTAGTGAGAATAGTGCACAATTCCATCAAGCAGGTGGAGTTCAATGTTCTGAGGAGGTATAGTACATCTGAGAAATATAGAATTTTTCCTGTTTTCCATAAAACAGGATTTATTTTTAATTTTTTTGTGGCTAAAATTTATTAATTTCTACCTACTCGATATGTATTACCTTTGACGAACTTATACTTACCCACCTCACTTCAACTATTAATCGTTACTATAACTAGGTAGTACCAGCAACTTCGTCCGCGTTGAATTTTGTATTTTTTTGACGACTATTACAAATTCAGTCACCCCTTTAGGGACGGGATTTCAAAAATTACTGAAACACGTATTTTTTTATTTGTAACAAAGACCTCAAAACCAATTTGTATGCCACTTACTTCGAAACTAACGGAACCCTCACACAAAATTTCACCCACCCTCCTTCTACCCTCCCAGGAGTTGCATTCATGAAAACACTGAAACATGTATTTGTTCATTCTTCACAAAGACCTCAAATACCAATTTTTTTAACCCTAACTTGAACCCTCATACAAACTGTCAACCTCCATTTCATCCCTTTATTTCATCCCTTTAGGGGTTTAATTTCTCAAATCAATCAATTACATATTTCTTCTATTTGTAACATATAGGCTTCAAATATGAATTTTAATGTCCCCAACTTGAAAACTAATAGAATTCCTACACAAACTTCCAATCCCAATTCAACCCCCATTTCCAAAAACACCAAAAAAAGTATTTTTTATTTGTAACAAAGACCCCCAAATACCAATTGTCACGATCCTAACTTTAAAACTAACTATACAGTTTTTCAACCCCTATTCTACCCCTTCAGGGTTAAATTTTCAAAAACCCTGAAACACATTTATCTTTACGAAGAAAGTAGTCCAGGAATATTTATTTTTGATAAATAAACACAGAAAGTCGTCTCCACAGCGTTTAAGACCAAAAATTGTTTTCTTTTTCAAGGTTAAGGATCAGGTCCTAGCTCTTGATGATGTTTGAACACGTTTCGGGCATATATATGTCCATCTTCGGTAAAAAAAAGTACAGATGGTGGTTAACTACAAGGAATATAAGTGTTATAAACATTGTATTGTTTATAACACTTATATTCCAAGAGTTTTACAACCATCGAAGAGTCATTTCATTTATTAATGACCAATGATATGTTCGAAATGTTGCCCGTTTTCCCTAACACATATGCTAGTTCTATTTATTGTACACCTCATCACATTGATCAGTTCGTGAGCAGGAATTTCCTCAAATGCGCGCTCAACTCTATCTCTCAAGTCCTCCAAAGAAGTTGGTCTCCTCGAGTATACTTTGGAATTTATGTGATCCCATAAATAAAAATAGAGGTTAAATCGGGCGATCTGGCTGGCCATCTGATAGGACCATTCGTTCCAATCCATCTCTGCCCAGGTATCACTAAGATATTGCACCATATTGCTGAAAAATCATATTTTCCCTGATGTTCCCAGGTAAATCGTGGATATTATTTTTAATATCGTTCTCTAAGAATTGTAGATATCTTTGGCCCGTCAAAGGCACGTCCAAAAGAATTGGTCTACTGATTCTTGTTCCTATGATTCCTACCCAGACGTTGAATCCAAATCTTTCTCGACAATTACCTCCTCTCAGCAACCTAGGAACTGCTTGAGCCCAATACCTTGTATTATTCCCATTGAACATACTAGTATTCGTGAGTCTAGGCTCATCTGTAAACAGTATCTTCGAAACAAAACCATTATTCAAAGCATGATGACGCAAAAGCTAATTACAATAAGTTAGTCTCCGTTCTGAGTCATTTTCATATAGATGCTGATGCAAACTGTATTTATATGAGCGATATTTATGTTTTTTCAATACTTTTCTGGCACTTCTCCTGCTGATCCCATATTCAATTTTCAATTCTCGCATTGCGGCAGATGAGGTAAAATGAACATATGCTAAAAGATTAGTTTCTGCTTCTCCACTGACGATGAAGTGGATGTGGTTTTGATCAGCTGGTTCTTTTCTTAGCATCATTACCAATTTCCTGAAATGGGTGCCGTCTTAACGGATAACGAACAGCGTATAGCATACTAGCATTGACAGCGATCATCTGACATTCTCCGTATATCAATATCATATCGATTTGTTCGTTTCGAGAATAACGATTATTATTCTCCATTTCAACAAAACTTTTTACAAACGAAACGAGATGACAAGTAAAATTGGTATTTCACTTTTGACATGACATTAGCTACTTATTGAATGAATGTGGTTTTTTGTGGAGGAACAACGTTTCTTGACATGTTTTCTGGGTAATCTTCCACAGTTTGAAAATGAAAATATAATCAGGAAATTCTATACAAGTGTAGAAAGGGCAAACTAATTAGTTCACCACGATAAGTTATTGCGTTCACCAAATTATATTTCCTATAGAAAAATGATTCAATCAGTCAATAACTTGTCGTCCTCTGAATTTGCCTATCAGAAATTTTTTTAAAAATTGAAAAGGTACTTCTCTATATAGTTTTTGATTGACGTTTCGGGGACTATATCTGCCCCCGTTCTCAAAATCTTCTAAATCTCCTTTAATTGTTTTAATAATTTGGATTTTTTTTGCAGAGTCTTTTTCGCTTTTCCAACTGACGGATGTCAATTGAGATCTGCCAAAAAAGTTTGAGAGTGACGTATTGCTCATTTGATCAGATCAGTTTATTAGCATTCTACCATATCTCACTTCCTCTCTGAGTAGAGGTAGCCATGTATGATCCATTTCAACAGAATTTGTTGAGAAGCAGTTGATATTGGAAAAAAGAATTCAGGCCGTTTCTTTCAATTTTCTCCTCTTTTGATGTGGTTCTTTCATCAAGATTTTTGTCCTATTCCATTCAATCGTATGATCGCCATTGGATGTGAGGATATGTTCTGCAATTTTTGAGCCGGTTATTTGTCGATTCCTGATGTAACTCTGATGTTCACTTTGGCGCACTTCCAATGGTCTTGACGTTTCACCTATATAACTATCACCACCCAAACAAGGTATGTTGTAAACACAGTTCTTGGTACTTTCTTCTGCGTTTTTTGCTTTTGTTTGTGTTAGTATAGATCTCAGTGTGTTTGTTGTTCTTAATGATGTTCTCACATCATACCTATGTCCAATTCGTTTGATCTTTTCAGATAATCCAGGGACATAAGGTATTATGTTGATTGTGAAATGTGTGGGTGGTAGGAGTACTCCTGTTGGTTGTGTTAATTGGTTGTTTGATGGATTGTTGTTTTCAATGTCAGTGATTGTTTTTTCCACAAACCGATCTGGATATGCATTTTCGTTGAGAATAGATTTTATGAGGTTTATTTCTTCCTGTAGATTCTGGTTGGAATTGCAAACTGTTTGGGCTCGATTATAGAGAATTTAACTATCCTTTTTTTCACATTGGCATGATGGTTTGAGTTGTAGTGTAGATATCGATTGGTATGTGTCTTCTTTCTGTGTACAGATGTTTCCATTCGGGATGATGATTTTTGGATCATGACATCTAAAAAGGGGAGTTGGTTGTTTTGTTCTGATTCTAACGTGAATTTGATCGTCGGTTCTTGACCGTTTATATGATCCAAGAACATGTTTAATTCTTCTGCACTTCGATTCCAGATAGCGAAAACATCATCCACTTATCCCCACCATATTTTTGGACCATTAAGGAATGTTTCAACGAAGGATTCTTCAAAGTATTCCATGAAATGTTACTTAAAATGGGTGACAAAGAACCCATCGCCATACCAAACTGTTGTTGATCAAATTCGTTCTTGAATTGGAAATATGTTTTTTCTGTGCATAGTTTGAGCAATTCTATGATAGCACTGACATCCAGTTTTGTTCTTGTCTTCAGTGATGTGTCATTTTCTAATCTTTCTTCCACGATTTCTAGAGTTTTATCAATAGGGACATTAGTAAACAAACTTTCGACATCGAAACTTACTAGAAGATCCCCATCTTGAATTTGTAATTCATTCAATTTCTCCAGAAAATAAGGGGCATTCTTTATAAAACTTTTTCCATTTCCAGATAGTGGTTTCAGAATGTTGAGTAGGTATCTAGCGAGTTTTTGTGAAGGAGATCCAATGGAACTTACAATAGGGCGTAGAGGATGAGATGGTTCGTGTATTTTTGGTAACCCATAAAAATGTGGGGGTTTGCTGTGGTGTGATACTAGGTCCCTGCGTTCTGTTTTCGTGAGTTTGTTTTTGTGTTTAGCTAAAGATCGGTATATTTTGCTTTATATTGATGGGGTTGGATTTTTGTTTAGTTTTTTGTATACTTTGTTTACTGATATGGTAGTGTCTTGATTGAGTGTGTGATATGTGGTGTTTGAGATCATTTGTGTTAGTTCGTTCCCATAATCAGTAGTGTTCATGATGACTGTTGCGTTACCTTCATCAGCTGGAAGTATTCTGATCTGATTGTCTGATCGAAGAGATCTCAATGCATCTCTTTCGTATTTCTTTAAATTACTTCTAGGATGATGAGGTTGCGTTAGTGCGTTTTTGCAGTCAGATCTGTAATCATTTTTCTATAGGAAATATTATTTGGTGAACGCAATAACTTATCGGGGTGAACTAATTAGTTTGCCCTTTCTACATTTGTATAGATTTTCCTGATTATATTTTCATTTTCAGACTGTGGAAGGTTACCCAAAAAACATGTCAAGAAACATCAGCTACTGTTTTCCATGATTCCACAGCTACCTTTCATTTCATCAAACCTAAACGGATAACTCATTGGAATTTGATGGCATCGTATAAAATATTGTACAAATTCAATAATTGATCGTTTTTAGTTTTTAACAAAAAGAAAGTGGTACATAATGTATATCGTTGAATTGGTAAATAAATAATCTATCGAATGGCAAGATGGCCCGGTAGGTACCATTTGAAAAAAACTATTTGAATTAGTATAGATTTTAACCTTCATTTTTGGCAACATCAAACATACAGGGTCTTTCGTTTGAAAAATCGAAGTTGGTGGCTATTCTTGTGAAACCGGAAGTCGGTCATTTCGTTTTAATATGTTTGTCAATACGAAATTACGTACATAGATATGAGTATGTACGTAATTTCATTCAAATCGGTTGATAGGTGAAGGAGATATAAGCATGGCCCTAGTCCCATTGTCACCCGGTATATTTTAAAACGCAACAATGCTATCAACATCTAGACTTTGACAACAAATCAGCTGTTGATGGCTTTCCGTATTGCGTTTGTTACCTTATGAGACGTTTACAAAGAACTAATTTTGTTTACTGAAAAGACACAGTTACGACTGCTCAACGAAATCGCAAAAGCTCGTTCATTCAATCCGGTTTCACAACACTCGTTTTTGAATGCCTCACAAATCGCTACCCTCTTTTTTCCGTATTTAGAAAATTGCTTTGTTTTTCTCTATTTTCCGGTTGATTAAAACTCTTCATACAGTTCCAAAACAATACTTGGAAATGGAAGGATGGAGTCTTTGTGGACTTTTTCAACTGAGAAGTTTCTGGTTTGAGCATTTCATAGTATAAGACCAAGTTTCCAGAGAATCCATTAGATGGAATACTGCTTCGGTTTTATTCTTACAAGATTTCGCTTATATATTTTTTGTTTACTCGTCAGGTTCTTATATAACACACAACCATGGACATATAAATAAATAAAATATAATATAAATATAATAAAATAAATTGAATTTTTTGAAAATGGTGGAACTAGAATATACAGAAATGAGATAGATATAGCAACTTAAATATTTTTTTTTGTGGATAGTTTCCAAGATATTTCTAATAATATAATTGCAGAGGAACAATGGTCACAGGGAAACCTTATACAAATAAATAGCACATCAAACTGTTTTGGAAGAAAAGTAACTTATAGTGAACTGCGTGGAATTATATTCTCTTTGGATAACAATAAGAATCAATCTGAAATTCTCAATGCAAGGTTCCTGAAAGAAACATTTGTAAGCCTTGGACATGTTATATTACATTTTACAAATTCTTCTCTTGAATATGGAATATTTCCCGATAGCTTCAAAATTAGCACTATTATTCCAATACCAAAAGTTTCAAATACAAGAGATGCAAAAAATTCCAGACCCATGAATACATTACCAACTCTTGAGAAAGTAATTGAATTGGCAGCTCATTAAGAGCTGATAAACTATTTGAATAGTAATAATATCCTTAGTGATCACCAATCAGGATTTGGGAAGAGTTATTCATGTGAAACAGCTCTTCAATATACTTTATCCAATTGGAAAAAACAAATAGATGAGAATAAATATGTCATTGCTGTTTTTCTGGATCTGAAACGTGCCTTTGAAACAATTGCTAAAGACATTTTACTACGTAAACTGAGGTATTATGGAGTTGCAGGTACTGTTTATAATTGGATGGGAAACTATCTGAAAAACCGAAGTCAAAAAACAAAAATTGGTTCAAGTTATTCCAATAAATCAAGTAATAGCATTGGAGTACCTCTGGGCAGCGTTTTGGGTCCCCTTCTGTTCATTGTTTATATAAATGATATTCATCGAATTGCAGAGCTCATTTGCCGATGATACATTGGTATATTGTGCAAATCACAGTTTAGAACAAGCTATAATAAGAATAAACATCACATTGGCCAATATTGAAAGATATTTGCAGATAAATAAACTTAAATTAAATGAAGATGAATGCAAATCAATGATTGTTACAACTAAATATAAATATGATAATATACTTGTTAATTCGATTGATATAGCGATTGAAAATACGTCCTTGGAAATTGTAGATGAATTCAAATATCTGGGATTTATGATCGATAAAAATCTAACATTTTATAGTCATGGAAAAATATCTGAAAAAATGTACTTTTTTTCAAGAATTTCAAAAGAGCTGTCCATGTTTGCCAGAGTTACCATTTATAATTCAATTATAAAACCTGACTTTGACAATTGCGCAACAATAATTTACTTGTTCAACCAAAACCGAATTTCTCAACTCCAAAAGCTACAAAATAGAGAAATGGGATTGATACTGAAATGTAATAAATATACTCCAATTAAATTGATTTTGGAAACACTGCAATGGTTCTCAGTTAGTTCGCGTTTATTTTACATGAGTATGGCTTTCATTAATGAATTGAACAAAGGCCTACTACCTTCCTATTCCAACAAATTCTTAATAGGAAATGATGAAATTCATAACTATAACACGAGAATGAAAGCTGATTTCCATATTCACAGAACGAATTCTAGTATGAGCATGAGATCGCTATTTTTCAAAGGGTTAAATGAATTCAATAAACTGCTTATGAATATAAAATCATCAGTATCTTCATCTTCTTTCAAGGCATCATTATCAGAGTATATAAAAACTCTATGATTGTTGGACATATTGTATTGGAGAGTTTATAACATCTTCGTGGGAAAAACATTCTATAGCACTAGGTATCTGTTATATTATTTGAGTATTATTATTGGTATAGGGTTCTGAATCTGTTACTGTCTTGTCCTGCATAGCTATATCAATTGCCAGTCATATTTTTTTATATGTATATATGTGATGTAATTTTTTTTTTTTAATGTGTTATCAAGAAGTTTGTATATTAGGCTTACCTATTTTTAATAAAGTAGTACAACAAAGATACAAATCTGTGTGTGTCACAATGAGAACGATTTCGGATTTCCCTGTGTCCTTCAACGTGTTAATAGCCAGTGTAATTCAATTTCAATTTTTTACAGATACACCAGTACATCTAGAAACCTTTGTTTTATTTATGATTCAGTTAGATTCATATGACCTATGGTGGTTTTAATCGTTTATTCATCAATAAAGTTTCACAGAGTGCACAGTACCATGGACGTATAAATACGTACATGCACACAACCAATTCTTCAATTGTCTCAAAATGAGTTCATGACCATGACGTTTCATAAAATAAAAAATTAATGATGATTCAAGACGTACGAGTTTCGAGATATATGATTTTTGAGATCTTTTCAAATCTTTATCTGTAGGATTTTTGGGTCACGGACAACGGATTTGTTCAGGATCATTATAATATAGCATTTTGAGGATTTTGGAGTGGAAATTCAGTGAATGAATAAAATAAAAACTTTTTAACAGAAAATTAAACCGACGAAAAAATTAACTGAAAAGCAAAAAATAAAATGAACCTTTTTGTCTTAATAACATGGCTCCTAAACTAATTTGAGGAACCAATTTTGAATCGTCGCCAAACAAACAAACAAACAACCAAATTAATTACGTAAAGCGTAAAATGATGGCAGCTGGGTGCGCGGCGGCGGCGCGCCCCTTCGCCGGAAATTGCCGAGCGTTCTCGAAGTCAATATCAGCCGGACAGCTACTCAAACGGGCACACACGTGAGGGCACACGGCGTTGCGAGTGGTAGTGCGGGGAGCGCATTTATTATCGAGGGAGACTTTACGTTGCATTTTTATGTTATTTTGTTTTGATCATTTCTTCAAAGTACTTCAATGATCTTCGTTGATTGTTTGTTTGGCGAAGACTCAAAATTAGTTACTTACATTAGTTTAGGAGCTTGGTTATTAAAACTAAAAAGGATCATTGAATTTTCTGCTTTTCGGTTTGTTTTTTCGTCGGTTTAACTATTTGTCAAAAGTCTTTTATTTTTAAATTTTTTGTGGCTTATATGAAGATATAAGAATTTTTTTTTCTTTCCTGTGTAAAATAGAAGGTATCGGTATTGAAATGAAGGAATACAAAATGAAATAAATAGTTAAAAGTGAGGGGTCTAAAAAATATAAATATTCCAAGATTTAATTTACATGAAATGTTTAACTTTTTGTTGTGTGAAATGATCAAGTTATCAAATGAAATTGTCGAGAACCATCATGAAACTGGGCAATAAATGTATATTCAATATCTGGGCTGCACCTCTCACTGTCTAGAAAGAGCATCCACACGTTAAAGAAAATTTTGACTTCGCCAATAACTCTCAGTAGGCATACAAAGAAATGCCACAGAAGAACAATTACAATACTTCCAACTTCCTTTGAAGTCATCTTTGGGAAGGAATACAAAATGAAATAAATAGTTGAAAGTGAGGGGTCTAAAAAATATAAATATTCTAAGATTTAATTTACATGAAATGTTTAACTTTTTGTTGTGTGAAATGATCAAGTTATCAAATAGAATTGTCGAGAACCATCATGAAACTGGGCAATAAATGTATATTCAATATCTGGGATGCACCTCTCACTGTCTAGAAAGAACATCCACACGTTAAAGAAGATTTTGACTCCGCCAATAACTCTCAGTAGGCATACAAAGAAATGCCACAGATGAACAATTACAATACTTCCAACTTCCTTTGAAGTCATCTTTGGGAAGGAATACAAAATGAAATAAATAGTTTAAAGTGAGGGGTCTAAAAAATATAAATATTCTAAGATTTAATTTACATGAAATGTTTAACTTTTTGTTGTGTGAAATGATCAAGTTATCAAATGAAATTGTCGAGAACCATCATGAAACTGGGCAATAAATGTATATTCAATATCTGGGCTGCACCTCTCACTGTCTAGAAAGAGCATCCACACGTTAAAGAAAATTTTGACTTCGCCAATAACTCTCAGTAGGCATACAAAGAAATGCCACAGAAGAACAATTACAATACTTCCAACTTCCTTTGAAGTCATCTTTGGGAAGGAATACAAAATGAAATAAATAGTTGAAAGTGAGGGGTCTAAAAAATATAAATATTCTAAGATTTAATTTACATGAAATGTTTAACTTTTTGTTGTGTGAAATGATCAAGTTATCAAATGAAATTGTCGAGAACCATCATGAAACTGGGCAATAAATGTATATTCAATATCTGGGCTGCACCTCTCACTGTCTAGAAAGAGCATCCACACGTTAAAGAAAATTTTGACTTCGCCAATAACTCTCAGTAGGCATACAAAGAAATGCCACAGAAGAACAATTACAATACTTCCAACTTCCTTTGAAGTCATCTTTGGGAAGGAATTCAAAATGAAATAAATAGTTAAAAGTGAGGGGTCTAAAAAATATAAATATTCTAAGATTTAATTTACATGAAATGTTTAACTTTTTGTTGTGTGAAATGATCAAGTTATCAAATAAAATTGTCGATAACCATCATGAAAATGGGCAATAAATGTATATTCAATATCTGCGATGCACCTCTCACTGTCTAGAAAGAACATCCACACGTTAAAAAAAATTGACTTCGCCAATAACTCTCAGCAGGCATACGAAGAAATGCCACAGAAGAACAATTACAATACTTCCAATATCCTTTGAAGTCCTCTTTGAGAAGTGCATATCGCGCATATTCTTTGTAAAATTCGACAAAATTTTGGGTAGCGCCATCCGCCTAATTTCAGGTGACCTACTCAGAGGAAAACTTCGGCAATAAAGATTCCACTCGACATTTGAATAATGTAGAATGTTGAACCGATTGTGTGGTAAATATACACAGTGAGTACATTTTCATCGCAGGCTTCCATGTTTTCAATTTTTTTTTCAGATTTTCAACTGTTATTCGTTATGAAATGCCATTATACACTCGTCATTCATAACGTGCAAGAGGTCAGATTACACCCTGTATATGGTTATTTTTCCAATGTTATATTTTATACTTTATTTTTGGTATTGTTATTTTTTATTTATGATGAATTGAAGTATATTCCTGAACCACAATTCATACATCCAATTAGGATAACCTTATACAGGGTGAGTCAACAGGATTCCCGTGGTTCGTTGCTCCTTACTGTATCGCTATTTCGATTTCTTATATTTTTTTTGTGGAAGGGACCATTTAAGACCACCTTCCAAAATAATTTTCATTCATACAGGGTGCATCATTGATGCGTGACTGACCAAAGTTGTTCTTTTTCAAATGAAACACCCGGTATATTTTCATATAATCCGATCGGATGTGCCATTGGCTGCCCAACGATTTTTTCAATTTTGAATTCTGTTGCGGCGTTGCGGAGTTCTTCAAAAGAAATCTATTTTGTAGACTTCTTTTCGAAAAATTACATATTTAACATTTTGAAATATTTAGTAAAGATAATTAGAGAATCATTGGTTGATATGATGATGTTCATTGAGAATACCAAAAATTTGGAATACATTGTACAGGACGTCCGATACAACAACACAAACTTAGCCATTTTCAACATCGGTTTTTTTATTTTTCCAAATGAAACACCCTGTTTATTTGAATCAACTCCTTTTTGATGACTCTACACTTTTCGTCTTCGACATCATGTACCTTAAACAACCTGTTTCCGAGATATTCTGGTTTAATGGAATTGTTCAATATCAAATCAACAATTCTATAGATTTTTTTATCTACATGTTTGTTCATAGAAAATACTGATAACGAATGATGTTTCAATTATTTTTTTCCATCTTCAAAAGCATTCTTAGCAACTCATGAATAACTAGCATAGCAAAAGAAAATTTGAAATGTAACTATTTTTTCTAGTTCAGTTATCCATGACTACCGCTGAAAAAATTAATATCGAAATTTGTAAATAGAGGTAACTGTTAAACTACAATCTAGTTGTGTTGAAAATTATTGTGGCATTATGAATTATCGTTTAGAGGACATTGTTGGAATGGTGTATGCTTTGGGTGAAAGTGATGGCAATTGCTTACTGGCATCTAGATTATAAGAACAGAAGTTTCCTGAGAGAAGACATCCAGACCAGCGAGCATTTCGAGACCTCAAAACAAGATTTGAGGAAACCGGAAAAGTATTTTACAAAAAGTTTGAACGTGCTTGTCCTGTAACGGATGAAGAAAATACTCTTGATATTGCATTGCATATTACCGAGAATCCCCATGTGAGTTCACGTATTTTGAGTAGGGAGTTGGGATTATCTCAAAGTAGTGTTTCTCGGAAGGTGACAAAATGCAATCACCATCCATATCATATGCAGTTGATGCAGGAGCTGACTGAAAGAGATTTTCCAAAGCGAATGCGGTTTTGGCAATGGGGTGTAGATAAAATTAACCAAAAACCTTATTTTCTTGAGTATGTTCTATTTTCGGACGAAGCCACGTTTCACAAGAATGACCATGTGAATTGGCATGATATGCACTATTATGCAACTGAAAATTCTCATTTTGTTAGATATGTCAATCACCAACAACGTTGGTCACTGAATTTTTGGGGATGTATCATTGGACGGCGTGTAATTGGGCCCTTTTTTTTCAACGGTCATCTCAATGAAAAATATCTAAGATTTCTGCTATGTCAGTTATCAAATTTATCAGATGATATTCTATTGGCAATAAGGCAGAGAATGTGGCTACAATAAAAACTTTTTAACAAAAAATTAAACCGACGAAAAAATCAACTGAAAAGCAAAAAATAAAATAAACCTCCTTAGTCTAAATGATAATTGAGTTCCTAAACTAATGTAAGTAACTGATTTTGAGTCGGCACCAAACAAACAATTATCAAAGATCATTATCTATGAAAGAAGTCATAAAAACGCAGCTGTGCATTTCGCTGCCATCATTTTACGCTTCACCTGATTCAATTGCTAGTTTGTTTGGCGCCGACTCAAAATCAGTTACTTACATTAGTTTAGGAGCTCAATAATCATTTAGACTAAGAAGGTTTATTTTATTTTTGCTTTCAGTGATTTTCGTCGATTTTTTGTTAAAAGTTTTATTTTACTTTTTTGTGGCACCAATTACTACCTACTTGTTTTTTGATTACTTCCAAAATACTCACCCATCTTACTTCAACTATTACCAGTTAAATAATATGATTATCTACTTTTACTATTTGTTGTAATATAAATTATTTTCGTTGTTCTGGTCATTACTTTGTATATCATTCCATCCTCTCATAAAATATACTGATTTTGACGGATGTGAAACAAGAATAATGTCAGTAGCGATCTGTCATTGTCAACTACGTATGTGTGTGCCAATGTTCACTAGTGAAAAATCAATTATCCCCTATTTTTCTACCCGTAAAGGTGGCTTATTCCTTTTGAAATCCAAATATAAGGTATACCCTATCTATTAAAAAAAGAATCATCCAAATCGAAGAACCCAGTACAAAGTTATGCCTGATAGAATCGGTTAACGGAATTCAGAGGGTGAGTGATCAATATCCTTCATTTCTATACCCTTAGAGGTGGATTTCATCTTTTAAATTCGAATGGGACCAGATTCGAAGTACACCCTATCCACTGAAAAAAGAATTATCGGAATCGGACGCATCAGTCAAAAGTTATGAGTGATCATACATAAAAAAATATGATGGAAAAATATACGGGTCGAATAGAGAACCTCCTCCTTTTTGGTTTCGTCGGTTTACAAAATGGCGCGCCTGCACATTACCACACTGTTGTGCGGGAATACATTGATAATGAATTCCGTGAAAAATGGATAGGTAGAGTAGGGCCAGCTCATTGGCCTCCAAGGTCACCGGACCTTACAAAAATTGTTTTTTTTTTAATGGGGATATATTGAATGGGTAGGCTAACAAACTCCGCCCACAACTCCTGTAAATATGAAAGCAAGAATTCGTATTTCAGGGAAATTTCAGAGGACATGCTGGCACATGTGGATACTAATTTCCGAAACTGATTGAGAGTGTGTATTGGTGAGAATGGCAGGCACATTGAACATTTGCTGCATTAATTATTGTTATTTTCTGTTAGATTCGAATAAATATAATTTTTATGCAAAGTTCAATTCCAAATATGATACCAAGGTCAATATTTTCTGTGGAAAAATATCCATCTTTTGGATGTAAAATATCTCGGAAACGAGTTGTTTTAGGTGAATGAAAAGTGTAGAGTTATTAAAAAGGAGTTGTCAACTACAGTCTAGACCCTTGACCTGCTATAAATATCCCAGTAAATACATAAGGTGTTTGAAACATGTCAACGAAAACGCAATAGGTACCATTTGAAATATTCAGAAGATACGTTACAGAAATATATCGTAAAATTTCATGTGCGAGCAGTGTGTCTGTAATGTTCCAAATCACAGATAAACATGTTAACGAAAGACATATCTGAATCATCCAAATATTTCCTATAAAATAACTGAAAGGAAAGTTATTCTTCTGACACAATAAAAATATATACTTACAAAGAAGTATTCAAATAACCCGCGCTATTATGATTATTTCGTCAGGCCATCGGGCTCTAGTGTATCACGTGATCAGTTGTGACCAATGAGGACATTCCGACATTTACTCATCGGCCAACGCCAACTGGACTGGCTATTTTGTGTCTTGTGACTCTTTCGTTTGGTTTATTTTATCATTTATCAGTTTTATGAAATGTGCTTGGACTGCATAGCCGTGAATTTCAATATGAGGTCTAGTTCAATGTGTTATGACTATAAATACTCCTTAGAAATATGTTTTCTGTTTTTGTTTTATACACTACATGAATTTTCAGACACTGCGATTAATTTGTTGAATCAACAATGGTTATAATGGCTCAGTTAATGGTTATATTATATTGTGAGAATAATTCTAGACAATTCTTCACTGCCATACTTGTGTGGATTGAAAATTCAATGGACCAATCTTGGATCTATATGTGTTTGTAATTTTTCAGCATTATATTTTCATGAGTTGCATTTTCATTTACAGCTATTCCACTGTTGATACAAATATCGATAGACAAAGAACTGAAGTGAGTGAAAGGTGCACCTGAACCTGGTTTCGCCAAGCAGCCCTCAGATATAAGAGGGAAGGAAACAAAGAATTAGCAGTCTTTATATTAGATGACCAATACTTCCTTGACAGGTTTTTTGGGTAACCTTCCACAGTCTGAAAATGAAAATATAATCAGGAAAATCTATACAAGTGTAGAAAGGGCAAACTAATTAGTTCACCCCGTTAAGTTACTGCGTTCACCAATTAATGACTAATACTGTTGTATGACTAAGAAGGCATGATGAAATCCTACCTGTTTTTTTTTGGCATTGCCCACTACCTTCTCACATGCATTTCATGACTGAGAGTCGATTCAGAAATTGTAAAAATTCATTATGAGCTCTTTTCCTCTCATGCATCATACATAGGATATGTTTTGTATCTAACATGTTTTGTATCTAACATGTTCCAGAAACGTGTCAGAACGTGTCAGATGATCTTTTTTTTCATTTTCTGAAGTTCTTCCATAATTTTATGAAACGTTCAACCTAGGTCATTTCTGGTTTCTGCCATGTTTCAGGAACATGTCTGAGTCAATAGATAAAATGTTTCAAATGGAAAATGATCGGTTCCAGAAATGTTTCAGACACATATTTTGGTTACTGGGAGGCATATGTGTATAACATGGTAAATAAAGTATTTATTCACCATAGTTGATTTTTTACAACTACTAAGCAAATCGGGTAGGATAGACAACTTCCAATGGAAAATTCAATTCCTGTAAAATGCACTATTGCTAACCAAAGTTATGATTTCCAGAGTAACTAGCAGAAAAAACTATTTCAAAAATTGCATGCATAATTCTCCTGCACGGAAAGTTCAAATTTATTTGCTCTTCCAAATCTTCTCAGCAACGGACAATCGGGCCATCCTGTAATATCTTTATCGGAAACTGATTCGATAGTATTCAGTATTCCGAATGACTTACAAAATATAAGTGTATAATGGAAGTCCCTACAAAAAATCCATTAGCTTGGAAAACTGTAATAGAGACTATGTTTTCCGATAATTCAATCTATGAACGGCTCTAGAATGGCTGATTTAATTGATTATTGTTCGGTGGGAATCGAATTAGTAGTTGAGCTACATGCCTTCATCCATAATTTATTAAATCCAATGGTTTTGAGGGTTGATATGGAAATGGGTCTGGGATCGATCACGTAAAATAGGTGAGATTGAAAGGGATTAGTGGTTTACTACTCTCCCTTCTTATCATCTCATATGCCAGATGGAAGCTTTCTTTGCTTTAGAAGTACAGTTTTTGCCGCCGCGCAAGATTAATTTCCTATTTATTATTATTTCATATGAAATATAAACGAAAAATGTCCAACTCATTTTCAAAACTCGGCAAAATGATAAAATATGAAAATAGACAGTTTTAGATTCCTCGGAGCTAACAGGGTGAACAGTAATTGTGAGACAAAAAATCGGGCTGGGTAGTTTTTTTTTATAAAATTAATAATGTTTATTCGTTAAAATTACAATTGATTGAAGAGAAATAATCTTGAAATATATTATAAAGAAGAATCGAGGTACTTATTCGAAAAGCTATACCTACGAATAAACAAAGATGTAGCACTAAGGCTAAGCCAGCGCGTGGTCTAGAATGTCTATGTCTATATAAGTAATAAATTTTCGAAATATTGTTGATCCAGATTCATTATTTGTAACAGTAATATAAATAGGAAATAAAAATAGAAACTTAGATAATAGAATACAAATAACTATAACTCTTTATAATAACAATAATAACGGGGCCTGTGGCTCAGTGGCACCAGCGTCGATCTTGTGTCAACTATTCCCACCTGGCGCGGGTTCGATTCCCGCAGCTGGTGAAAAATTTTTTCGAAGTCCCAAGAGTGGTTTCGGATCCCACAATAAAAGGTAAGATCCCCGTGATCTTAACTCGTACAAGTTTTCATTAACTTCTGAGGGTTGGTCAAACAACTAAGAAAGCGGTTAAAAACAATTTTACAATTTTACAAATAATAATATGTAAGTTAAATATTAAATAATTTATACTATGAGTTGAGATTATTCAAATATTCGTTCTATTACTTGTGGATATAACTCCTTTCTGTTGAAAGGAGATGGTTCTTATTTATTTTTTTATGAAAAAATGATGTTGTTTCTTGATGTTCTTGGAAAGGCTGTTGAATAATCTTATACTCAGGTAAGTGTATCCTCTTTGACCAATTATTTTGAATGAATATTCAGTGCGGAATATGATTTTTCTGTTTTGCCCTAGTGTTGTATCTATCATCAATATGACTCAAATTACTTTTATTTTTGAATTGATCTATAGACATATGTAGGTAATATAATCTAATCTTTTACTCTCAGAAAAAAGTAGGTTTGGAAGTAAGTGCGATTTTTATTGAAATAAATTTTATGTCCAGGAATTTTAAGTGTCCTCCCCAAACTGAGATCCCATATGTCAATATCGACTCGACTAGTGCCATGATAAAGAGTTTTAATTTGACAGGTATTCAATATATTTTTGGAATATAAGAACTTATGAAGGATACTCCTCAGGGTTCCTACCGTTTCCTTTATGTAATATTCCATCTCAAATGTTTGTCTATATATACACCTGAGTATTTCGCAAGATCAGAAGAATACAATTGAGTTACATTGTCGGAGTTTTTTATTTCATGATGGTTAAAATCTGGGAGGTGGGAAGAGTAGCAGGCGAATGTGAGAAACGATGTTTTTTCGTAGTTGATTGTTAATTTTTTCTGATTGAAACAATCTATCATCATGCTCATATTAACTTCACTTTTCAGCATGCCCATGATTCATTTTCATAAAATATTTCCGTGTCGTCTGCGAAGCTTATAATATCACCGGCGGTTTGTGAGGTGAGTATGCTATCCATATATATATATATATATATATATATATATATATATATATATATATAACTATGAATTTGAAATAAACTTTGTAGAAAGGATATTCCTTGAGGTTGCAGTCAAAATAATGGCCTATGACTGCAACCTCAAGGAATATCCTTTCTACAAAGTTTATTTCAAATTCATAGTTATTTTCAACTAGTCCAGTCACGAGACTACCCTTCTTCTATATATATATATATATATATACAGTGCTTCCCAAAAGTTCCCTCCCCCTCCATTATTTTTGTACATTTAAAAAATTTGTTAAACTGTTGTGAGCCAAACGTTTAAGTGCTTCAAGAAGCGAAATGGTACGTGCTTTAGGTGATAAAGTAGCAGCGATCCTAATTCTTGGTGAAACTGGACAAAATATTCATGCAGCAGAACGCATTTTCAATGAGAAGGAAGCTTCTTCGTAAGTTTGAAACAAAGGGTAGTATTAATGATGCGAAACGATCTGGCAGACCACAAATTTCTGATGAGAAAAAAATAGATATACTGGCAGAACTAATCGTTGATCCTACTTCTTCAACAACGCATGTTGCATCTACCTGTGAACTCAGTCAAAGTACAGTACACAGGGTGTTGAAAAAAGACAAATTTCATCCATACAAATTAAAAATGGTTCATCAACTCTCCGACGACGACCCAGACCGAAGACTAGAATTATGTGAAAATATGGAAACTGAAATTAACCAACAGCCAGGCTATGTCAAAACAATTTGTTTTAGTGACGAAAGTACTTTCTATCTAAATGGAAATGTAAATACACAGAATGTGAGGTATTGGAGTGGCGCAAATCCTCACCTGTTTCGTGAAACACATACCCAATTTCCCCAGAAGGTGAATGTTTGGGCAGGTATCCTGGGAAACCACATCGTTGGGCCTCTTTTTTTGAATACTAATTCAACTGGTGAGGTTTATCTGGAGCTGTTGCAAAACGCAATAGTACCGTTAATCCTCGAAATTTTGGAAGATAATCCAGATGAATTCGGCAATTTTGAAATAACATTCCAACAGGATGGTTGGTGCTCCTCCACACTATTACGGTGCGGTAAGACGGTATTTGGTAGATGGATTGGACGACGAGGTTCAACGGAATGGCCAGCTCGATCACCGGACCTCACACCTCTGGATTTTTTTCTGTGGGGGTACCTTGAATCGAAGGTTTACGCCACTGAACCTGACAATATTGACGTTTCAAAACAACGTATTGTTGCAGAATGTGAGGCTGTTTCCACAGACTCATTTGCAAAAGTACGAGAAGAGTTTAAAAATAGGATATTTAACTGTCGGGAAGTACTTTTGAATCACCCTGTATATGTTTTGAAACTTTCACGACGTTCGAAATCGTAGTAGTATCGCTACACTACCAAATTTTTTAGCGTGAAAACGTCTCTCGTGGATTATTGAGTATAATTTAGGAGGAAAGCAATGATTTTAGCCAACCTAGCCTCTGTACTGGTCGACGCAAACGGTGGTCCTACAACAACGCCCAACGCTTCAAGTCTAAGGCGCTTACGAAGGTGCCTCACTCGTTCTCTTGCTGAGTTTTGGTGCTCGTTCGATTTGGTCCAAACCGATCTGAGTGCTGAAGACTTTCCCAAGCCTCTGGCGCTAAAAACTTCTGTAGTTGCGCGGCATTACCTGAAACAAGCAATTTTAGAACGTTCTGTAAATTGTCACCCGGCGGCACAACTTTTCGGTCGACAATTTTTTTTTTCTGCTCAACTACTCTTTCAGAGCACATCAATATCCACACGACGACGTGAAAATAACCCGTGTAACCCTTTCAGTTGCGGAGTTTATTGAATTCTTTAGTCGCGGTGGCTCTTTTTAACCCCCCCCGGCTCAAGGACGTGTAGGCGCATGATTGCGTGAGTGCACCAACAGACAACGTCTTCTCGTCTATTTTCAGAATATATACAACCCTTGAGTGACGAGATGAATTAAAATTTTTGGCTAGAATGAAAGCGTTCCATCGAAAACTCTGGCGGGACCCCAATAAAATGTTTTTTCAAAAAGTTTTCACTTTGAAAGAGGATGTCCCATTTGTGCAGAACATATTTTTTATTTCAGCCACAAGGATAACCCTATAGGTTGACTCCATAGATCAAATGAGCACGAAAAAGTCAAAAATAGCTGGACGTATCAATATCAATACTTGAGTTATCTAATCCACAAATAAAAAAGCGTGACACTATATAATTTATTTGCCAGTTCATCAACATGGTATACTGATATAAATACAAATACTGGGTAGCTTGACGCCAACATATGTTGGGATTATTATTTTTCACGTTCATGTTTCGATCTATGAAGTTGTCATCGGCAAACAAAATACTATTTTTGAAGCACCCATGTATGATTTCCTTCAAATCCGATTCGATACCGTTAGCCACTGGGATCTTCCATATAAATAAGACTCTACCAAATCCAGGAGGAGCCCACTGTACCCTGATGAAAATGTTTCTCAAGTGATATATCATAACAAATGCAGACTAACGCTTTCGTGCTGTCGCACCGTTAGTCAAAACACACTGGGATCTGCCACATGAATAAGACTTGAAAAGGGAAAGCCCATGAATACCATAATAAAAATTCTTCTCAAATAGTATATCATGAGAGATGCAATTACTTTTTTGTGAGGCGAAGAGCGATGGAAACAAATGTTCCCCCAATCGTAAGCATTCAACTACAAGATGACGCTCATAACGTTCATCGATTGAACTTGTATTTGAATTATAATAGCGATTATCGAATTTGAGAAAAGTTTTCTACGTAATGGTAATTGCCTTTTTTCATTGAAGGCAAAATCATGGATATTTCTAGTGTATAAGGGAAACATTCAAATAACTAATATTGATGAGGGTTGAGCAAAGATATCGGCGATCAGAATCAGAATCAGAATCAATTTATTCATCACAAAAAATACATAAATATTCAATCAACAAAGATCAAAGAAAGATGCATCTTTAATGGACTAGTCAAAAAAATAGGATGTAAATATGCATTTCAGATCATTAACATACAGTTAAAATACAAGTAAAATTAAAGTTAATAATTAAAAAAAATAAAAAGATTCGATGAACGCGCTATTCATTTTATAAAAGTCCGTGTCATGTCCTGTATCACAGGGTCGATTTAAATGTGAGAATATATATATATATATATATATATATATAATATATATATATATATATATATATATATATATATATATATATATATATATACATATATATATATATATATATATATATATATCTCAGAGAATGAAAAACAAAGAATATGTTCATTTATAAATATATATATATATATATATATTATGGTGATGTGGGTTGTTTATTTTATTTTGTTTTTTATTGATTGATTATTATTCTTCATCGCAATAATTTTGCAATTTGTTATGATAGTAAGCATGATTGATTTGGTTTATCATCAATTTTACTTGATTGTTTAAAAAAAATACTTATCATAACAATAGAAAGTCCAGCTGTGTTGTTCTTACTCTCTTTCAAACACCATTTTACCTTTCCTTTGTTACCTTATTCCAGCTCAGTCGGTACGCCTATGGAGACATGATCATCCTACAGCTCAGCAGAAATCAGTTGCGCCATCTAGTTGCTTTGTTTGAAGTCAAGTTATTGTTTCATGAAAATATAGTCCGTGATATGATCAAATGATGAATAACGAAACAGAAAATAGTTAAATATTACCAAAGAGTCTAATACCAATGATATCACTTTGTTTATTTGTGTTTTTAAAAAGTCCCAGTAGTTCGTTGCGTTTGTGCACTCACGAAGACTCCTGGCTGTGTCCAGTGCTTTGGAACCTGTTAGTTTCCACACACTTCTGAAAGAAACTTTTTTTATTCTAGACTATGAAACTCATTTTATATACAGCTTGTATTTCTATACTTAATATTATTCATACAAAGTGGTTATATATTCTTATTCAACCATTTTTTGTTCTCAGATTTGATGTTTTATCATTTTTCCATGAGAAATTATTTGACATGTCCCTGTCATGTTCCCTTGAGTTTCTACGTTAGCACACATCATGTTCGTGCTTATATGTAATTTTTATCTGTTTGAATTCTGAGATTTTGTTTGTAGATTTTGATATCTATTATTTTTATAGGTTGTGCAATCCAAATGGATAGTTGGAAACATATTGATGTTAATAGAAAAGCTCCACTGCTAAACTCTCCGATGATCTGCGTCGAACATAAGATGGTAAAATGTTTCAGAAACGCAAGGTGCACAGAAAAATCATATCAGTGGTTCCATTTGTTAAGTTCATTACATTCAGAATGATTCCTTCATTATTTTGTTAGACTCAGTACAGTCATTTGATATCAGAAACAATTAGAAGATGTAGATCATTCAACCAAAGTTAAATTCATTGATTACCTATTCGATGCCATTCCATTTGAACTAGATAAATCAGATAAAAACTAGACTTTGACAAAAATCACGAAACAATGTTAAACAAAGTTCATTTTAATAATTCAAAATTTCATTCAGTGCGCGCAAATAATTTGGAAATTGAATTAAATTGAGTTGACAAATATCCTACTAAATATTCCAAATGAATTTAATTATAAGATTTAATTTCAGAAACGTAATTTTTTTTTCCAAATGTGTAATGTTTTGCATTTCATATTACTTCATACTGTTTCAATTAAATGATAATTGATATAAGAAAAATGGATTAATTGATTTCAGTTTTAAATAATTGATGATAACAGTCAATCAAGGATAATATATATATGGATTAGAAAAATTGATTCTTTGATTTCAATTCTAAATAATTGATCATAACAGTAAATCAAGGATAATATATATATATATATATATATATATATATATATATATATATTAATACATGGATTTAATTTAGTAATTTATGAATATTTTTCTAATAATCTTAACTGAAAAACAGATACATATTTTCAGATCAGATGTATTTTAGTGATTATGATTTCAACAACTGTAACCCTTGAGTATTTCGATTGATATTATTAGATACTTCTAACCAACATTCTATTGGTATTTTTTTTATTGGCTCTTGAGATTTGACATAGATTAACGATATCCTACAATCATATATGGAGAGGTTTAATTGGGTAGGCCGCTCCCCATATAAATCCAGTTGTACTGCGATCAACTACACGAAACTCAGTATAGAACCTCTGGAAACTTTGAAAATGCACATTTGTACTGTCAATGGTGTACAGATAAATTATAGTGTAGAGTGAACAAAAATAAATAAAAGTAAATTCAGTATAGACTGACACTATTAATATGTACATGAAGAAACTATAATATTCGGGTTTCCTAAGATGTTCTTCTCAAAATTTATACAAGGCGTTTGACAATTGACTTTTAAGTTGTGGGATTCTTAATTCTACAATTGTATAGGTCATAACATTCGGTGTTGCAGGTGTGGTGTGTTTATTCATAACATCCTGTATATGGCAGGATATAAAATTTGATTATCAGGTATAAACAAATCCCAATTTGGGGTCATAACATTTGATTAAAGGTGTGGGGTTTTTCTTTTCCATACCTAGAGCCGTATATAACAGTCCGGACTAATCGAATACTTCAATGAACTAAGTTTAAAAGTTTGTGATGACAGAACACATGTTTCATCCATGACAGATGGGTATTGACACGTGAGACACGTGACAAGATACACCCTATCTATTTAATCTCCATTCCATGCCCTCCAGTTCTGACTGAACCATGTGGTCTGCCACTCCATGAAATGTAATGTTTGCTAGTTCTCAACTGTTATTCACCTTATTTGTCTATTTGAATCATTTTAACAAACTGAATGTTCTGTAATATGTTACAAATAGTGCAACATTTTCACAACCTTTTATTTGATTCACATATATATGTATGTTTAGTTCAAATCTTGCAAGTGAATTTTGACCCACCCAAATTTGGCAAGTTTCCATAATTCTGGTGACAATGCATTGTGGATTTTTTGCCAGAGAGAAATCAAAATCGCGGTTCCAATATGACCGACGAGTTTTATGATTATGGTTCGATTCTATGCAAAATTGGTATGTGGGTGTTTTCGGGTACAGAGATCACGAATTTTTCATCAAAATTCAGAAATTCAAGATGGCGGCTCCAAATGGCGCAAGATTTGTGGTTATCGCCCGATTCCATAAATTGGTAGGTTGGTTTTTTGGGCTCGGAGATCATGATTTTTTTTGTCAAAATTCATGAATTCAAGATGACGGCTCCAAGATGGCGACGTGTTTTGTTATTATGGCCTGATTCCATTCATAATTGGTTGGTGGGTTTTTTTGGGGTCGGAGATACTCAATTTTCGTCAGAATTCAATAAAATGACGGATTTCGTGAATGAATGAAAATGATAAAAAAAAATTAAGACAAGCTTTTACACAAATGCACTAAAAAACATTATTTCTTCAATTTTTTGACCTAGGTTATTCAAAAGCTTGCCTCGAAAATAAAATAGGTGTTTTTGCGCGGCAAGATTTTGAATCTGCTACTCATAGAATACCCTAGGTAAAAAAATTGAAGAAATTATTTTTTTATTTTTATTGCATTTATATAAAAGCGTGTCTTAATTTTTTTTCCAATAATTTATCTTACAATAGGTAATTAACCAAAACTTGGTTTTTAAAATTTAATTCCTCTTCACTCACATACATTTTTTTTCAGAGATGTATCTTTTTCGAAAGCTTGACAAATTAAAAAAGAGTTTATTTTATCTCATCAGCCGATTTTTCATGACTGGAGCACCTAGGAATATCTTTAGTATTCAAGTAGAGATTTTTTTTAATGAGATTGACAGAAAACGATTTCATTATATCATGTAGAAAACCTTTTGTTCTTTGCTGGGGACCTCCTCAGGTTTTTATTTTTAATTTATTTCCACATAATCTGGAGGGATGCTATAAATTAGGTTCGAGTTCTTTCTTTTAGGAATATGACTTCTGAGATGGGTAAAACATCTTTTCTTATAAGTTGTGTGACTTACCTCAAGATTTTGTATCCGAAATAGTTGTTTTTTATCTCAGAGAAGCTGGCTTCGGTGTTTTTTTTTAATGTTTTGTTCAGAATTGTAAACTTTGTTTGATCATTTAATTGATGAATTTCATTGGGTAGTTGTTATTCAGTAGAGCCTTCCTGATTTTTTCTGAATATCATTATCACAAATTGATTTGTTTGAAAATATGTACAGAGTGAGACATAAACTCAGTCACTATCTGGCATCGTTCAAAAACCTCTCGCAGGGTGTTCATGTTGTATTGCTCTATCGGTTATACGTATTACCACGCCTTTTAGTATTGTGCAGGGTGATTTGATTCAAAATTTTATTATCTGTTTGACCAGGTATCTTTGGTGTACTATTTGGTGGATTTTTATTTTTTATTTTTCATTCGATTCATGAATATAAAGTTAGGAAATTAAAAAAAAAAATTGATAAAGCCGGAAAACTCCAGCTGATTTGTCAGTGTGGACCTTTTTCAATCTTTGTTGTTTATCATTGTGGCAAATAAAAAAATCGCACTGTATACGAAATAGCCGGAGAATTTTCAACTAATCTGCTCCACTTGCTATCGTCTCAACATTGAACAAAATATTCCCAACGCGTGGAAATAACTGATATGTTCGATATGAGAAGCAATCGAGTGTGTAATATCCCTAAACCCGGACTCAACCTTGGCCTCCACAACCTATTTCTTTCACAAATCCGCAGAAATCACTTCGAAACCAGAATGCCTCTCGCATAGAGGATTATGGCAAATCTTCTAGAAAGATGATTGGAATAGATTCTGGTTTCCTCTGAAACAATCATTTATATCAGACCGAAGACACACATCAAATGCACTACAAAATGAGCAGTTATCACACAATAATACGATACACAAGATCAATATTGATACTGGATTACAAACCTAACTGAAAATGTAATATTCATGAAACCATTCTGAAAATGGAATCAATCGCAATGGACGAACTATTCAAAAAATGTTCAGAATGTAGTTAATGAAAAAAAGGATATGAATAGGCACAATCAATCCATGTTCTGACACTACGGTCTCCGTGAAGTTGAGGCATCGAAATCACTTAAGGATATCACCCCTATGATTTTCGCATGAGAAAGTATTTCACACTCACACAAAAACTATTTACATGTGAAAATATTACTGGAGAAGTATCTCTCCTTTCTGCGAATTGAATATCATATACATGTTTTGATTCATCTAGAGATATCACGAAGATTGCCTAAATTTACAAGAAGAAATCGATTTGATATCCGACTGGTGCTTCAAAAATTATTTATATCTAAATATATCGAAATGTTATATCGTATAATTTTCTAGAAAAAAAGATATTAAAATTTTCCTATGTCATTGACAATAATCTTGGTATTAATTACTTCTGATTAAACTCACTTTCATTTCTCATATAAATCATGCCACCTCAGCAGCAAATCGGATGTTAGGTTTTATAATGAGTTGTACAAGAGAGTTCAAGAATAAAGATACAATTAAAACTATTCAACGTATGAATAGGATTGATTTGTTTGAGAATATTGAATTGAGAATGTTTCCCTTTTCAACTATTCAACGCTTATGTGAGGTCTAAATTAGAATATGGGGTGTACTTGCCTTTCAAGGTCACAGGCATTTATCCTCAAAGGAAAACCGATTATTCCATTCATCCGAATCAGTTTAATGTTATATCGCTGAATACACGACAAATTTGATTTTTTCTTCTTTTTTTTAAATTTATATTGACTGTTATTACACCATTTTTCTCTCTAGTTTTAGCTATATATTTATAGTAATTGCCCCTTTTTGTATATTTTTGTGAATTTTTATCCACACATTTGTACGTTTAATGTCATTCGAAATAAAGTGCCATATACCGGGTGTTCCAGTATACCTGTTCCAATGGATTATCTCAGCCATTTCGAAAGATAAAAATTTGAAAATTTCATGATCTCCAATTCGTTCAAAGAACCTTCAAGTGAGAGAAACAAAAATTGAGAGTCACTTCCGGTTTGACCGGAAGTGACTGACTTTTTCATTTCAAATAGCACCCTGTATATTTTTTGCAATTTTTTATTTCTACTCAAAATTATGTTTCCAACAATGTATCACACTTTGTATTTTACATTTGATTTGATGGAGAAAACGTCAATTGAAATTTCAAATTGAAAGAATTGTAGTAGGCTATGATATTTTGTGTAATCTTGATTTTGACTTCAATAATAATTGATAATTCATGAACAATTTTGCATTCGAGATGATGAACAGAATGTCAAATTTCAAATTATTAGAATTGTAGTAGAACTGGAAAAATTAATGATTATTAAATGAAAACCTTAGTGTGCCATGGAAACATTTGAATACAGTTGTTTATAACTTTGACAGTTAATAATTCTCAATAGTTGTGTGCATGTCAGAGAAACCAACATTCAAGAATGAATAACCGTAAAAATGATGATAACTTCACTAATCAAGAGAAATTGGATATGATACTGTTTTATTGAAAATGCGAAAATAATCGTCGGGCTGCCCTACGTGCATACAGAGAGAAATACCCTGATAGACGAATGCCAAGCGCTAGGTATTCCACACGCTTGGCGTCGAATTTGGCAACAAGTGGATCATATCATAGAAAGCGTACTGTCTTTAAAAGAAAAAATGCTACGGACGAAGATTACACAAAATATCATAGCCTACTGCAATTCTTTCAATTTGAAATTTCAATTGACGTTTTCTCCATCAAATCAAATGTAAAATACAAAGTGTGATACATCGTTGGAAAGATCATTTTGAGTAGAAATAAAAAGTTGCAAAAAATATACAGGGTGCTATTTGAAATGAAAAAGTCAGAGTCACTTCCGGTCAAACCGGAAGTGACTTTCAATTTTTGTTTTTCTCAGTTGGAGGTTCCTTGAACGAATTGGAGATCGTGGAATTTTCAAGTTTTTATCTTCCGAAATGGCTGAGATAATCCATTGGAACAGGTATACTGGGACACCCGATATATCTATCTATGAACAGGATATGTTGAAAAAATGTGATCTGCGACTGGAAGATGATCTTCAGTCACTATCTTCAATTCTTCAAGATAACTTTATTGTATTAGAAATGACAAAAATTATATAAAAATCAGACAACATTAACCCATAAAGTGTTTTATTTTTGAAACTTGATATCATTTCTTTTTTACTTCACATGCTCTTGAATCTAAAATATTTATTTGGAATCTGTGTTTTCACTCCCATAATTTAATTCTCATGAGTACTAGTAATAGTAGTTCATTGCTGCCAACTTTTGTATTGTATCACCTCACTGGGCATTGCTACAACCAACATGCATCAAGGATAGGACTATTCAATACTTTTTTCGGGCTCTAATTAGTTGAATTTCTTAGTTTCAATGACATATGATTTAATTATTCAATTTCAAAGATTCGTGGGGAGCTTTTTTACGTTCATTAAAGCCGTGTATACCGACAACAAATCCCGCGCAAGAAACTGTGGGCGAGATTCCGTTTTTTGTTTCCAATAACAGTGCCTCTTTGAATGTTTTGGGACCTAGACGAACCAAAGGGTTTTCTTATCAGAGCAAATTCTTCGGAAATGTTTAGTAACGCAAATGAATTCAAACAATACCTAGCCACGCACCAAATGAATGATCCCAAATATTCTGGTGATAGGGTTTCCGACAATGATAAAACCAACAATACTCAATTTGGAATGATATAATTCCCAGCAATTTGAATAGATTGATTCAAATTACAAAAATGCTTACACGTCTAAGGATTTTTATACAGAGATCCAAAAGTAACGGATAAATTCATTTTCAGTGTAATATCCGTAGGACATTGATAATAGACGAGATAATTTCATGACAATCGAA
Source organism: Gonioctena quinquepunctata (assembly GCA_018342105.1). Taxonomy (NCBI): domain Eukaryota; kingdom Metazoa; phylum Arthropoda; class Insecta; order Coleoptera; family Chrysomelidae; genus Gonioctena; species Gonioctena quinquepunctata. The sequence continues at coordinate 134,912 of JAFIRS010002987.1, forward strand.
AGCTCGTTCCTTGGTAACAAGCAACCAGCTGACAAGCAACGAGCTTGAGAAATTTGTCATGAAATTATGAGGCATTTGTCAATGCCCGAGGGATATTCGGCGAAAAATTTTTTGACAAAAATTTTTATAACTCAACATAATGAACCATTTATTCATTTATTAAAAGTACAGTTAGTGAAAGTACAATTATTAAAATTTTATTAACGTTAGATTCGATGCTGTTCTCTACTATAGAAGATCTATTACCACGCATAATATGTATGATCTTGTGGTGTTCTTGATCGAGATTTGAGTATGGTTTTATAGAATTTTGATTGCTATGACCAGTAATTTTCAGCAATTGTTGTTCTTCTACACCACTTTTTGCCAATTCGCCAACAGCAGTTGATCTATTCGAGTGATTTGTTATCTTTTCGTCCTCCACATTCGAACCAACTGCCTCAGCAGCAGATTTAGTCCATCCATTGATTGTATTTCTTCCAACAGGTAGATTATCCTACCATTTGTCAGTTTCATTTTTCCAGTCGTGGTGAGGAAATATTGTCGCCTCGTTTTGATATTAGTTTATGAACAAGACGTACAGGGCAGCTTTGTCTTTCACTATTGGAAACCAACCATTTACTACTTGTGCAGCTTTTAGAACCACCTTGGCACGTTCTACTGAACACGGGATTGTATTCAAGGCGATTTGTTGAAGAGTCATCGTTATTTTTCTCGATTTGAAAAAAATCCACCAGACAAGCAACGCCACGCTAATTCTACAGCAGCAATATGGTAAAATTTAAGCATAAGACCTTCAGAAGTATTTTCATCCCACAGCTATATTATTTTGTTAACTTCAGACAAATTTAACGAAACTGAACTGGACTTACGTTTACATGGATCTGCTTGTATTTTCTTCCTGATTGCATCGCGGGCATCTCGGGCTGGTTTAAATACTATATTGTTGAACGGGTCAATCATAATATTATAGTCATTATAGTACTTTTCTTGCAAAAGTTTGCACGAAACGTTCCACATTGTCTTCACCGTTACCTCTTTAAATTCGGTCCCGTCTTTCTTTCTCATATTGACCGCCCAATCTTTTAGTATCAACGCCAATTCTTCTAAGCTTCTATGTTCATTCAATTCATATTCTCATTCGCAGAAAAATTCCATAAATATCCCCCAAATATATTTGTGACTTTAGGTTGTATTTCTGAGAATTTTTCCTTTGATTAGCGCATTTATGCTTCGAACATTCGCATTGCCAAAACGTGACATTTTGAAATTTATTTGGAATGAAGTTGACAAACCCAATCGTGTTGTCATAGTGATTGATAATTACACTGAATGTTGACATGATTGGGTGAAATTGTTTCATATGACACAAAATGACAAAATTTGAATGGTTGTTAGAACTGTCAAAAAAATTTCTACGTAATTTACAGAAAGCCTGAAACACGTTCATTCTTAATTCTGAAATGGAATTTTCCAAGCGTAATTTTATATCTCTGCCTTCAACCTTTTCGGAGCGACAGCAACCACTTTTACAAATTTCAAATAGAACGAGGGTTTGAAATGATTTCATTTCTCTATCCAGCATGATTTTTCAAATTTCTCCACAATTTTTATTAAAAAATATTCCATTCTGAATGTTATTAAGTAAAACAAAGAACATGAGACAGTTTAAAAAGTTCAAACTGGGCGCCCCTTGCTTTTTGACAATAATGGATGCGTTGGACAATTCTTCAAAAATATTTTGTATCGTTTCCGGGGTCATTTGATTAATTTCTAGCCTAATTCTGTCTTTTTAACCATCGATATTATTTGGTCTGTTGTAGGAGACTATAGATTTCAAATAACTTCATGAAAAATAGTCAAGGGGGGCAAAAAGAGAGAACGGGCAGGCCACACAAGAAATCCAAATAACGCATGTCAGTTAATGTGCTTTTAAAGAAATATTATTCGATATTCGAGAATTTATAATTCATCCCAAACGTTCAGGATATTGAGTAATGGCCTCATCCAATGTGGATTTCTGTACTCCTTTAGCTACAGTTATGTTTGTTGACTGTTGCATTTTAAATGAATGTTGCTTCATCGAAAGAAAGAATGTTTCATAAATAACGGATCATCTTGGCATCTATTTGCCATGATTTCATGAAATTTCGGTCGGCTATCAGGATCATCCGAGAACATAATTGAATATAATCAATATAAAAATAAATTTTGAAAAATTATAGACCAAGCAAAAAAAGATTATTACGCGAAAGATCTACTGCGAAATAATACAAATGCATCAGCACTATGGAAATCTGTTAAAGAAATCACCAGTACCAGCAATCCTTGTATGAACATTAAATCAATGAAAAAACTTAAAAAAAAAAATTAAACCGACGAAAAAAATCAACTAAAAAACAAAAAATAAAATAAACCTTTTTAGTCTTAATGATAATTGAGCTCCTAAACTGATGTGAGTAACTAATTTTGATTCGGCGCCAAACAAACAATTATCGAAGATCATTATATTACTTTGAAGAAGTAATCAAACCGCCGCTATGCATCTCCCTGCCATAATTTTACGCTTTACCTAATTCAATTACTAGTTTGTTTGGCGCCGACTCAAAATCAGTTACTTACATTAGTTTAGGAGCTCAATTATCATCAAGACTACTTTATCACCTAAAGCACGTACCATTTCGCTTCTTGAAGCACTTAAACGTTCGGCTCACAACAGTTTACCAAATTATTCAAATGTACAAAAATATCAAAAGTACCAAAAGCTGCTGAAACAGTTAAACGTTCGATCAACAATACACAAATTATCAAATGTACAAAAACTTGGACAATTACAAAACGTCGAATCAGGGGAGACTAACAAAACGTCAGCTTATTTGGAACTATCCAGAGGGGAGCTTGAATTTGGAATTTTAGTATTAACTGATTTATTCATCCACAGCTTTGCGTTTTTTTTAAAAACGAGTTGCCAAAACTGCCATAAACACAAACAGAATTAGTATATTTGAATAGGTTTTCGATACCTTTTTAAAAGAGGTGTCGCTCGCCGTAGGGTTCCATTTAAAATTATTGGTCACAATGGCCTTGTGACGTCATCTTTGACGATTTCGTCATCTTTCATCACTAGTAGGGAAGTTAACAACCTTTTATATTCAGTTTCCAAATTTCATTTGTTTATGTATAATCGTTCCAAAAATAAGAGGGGGGGAGAGACTTTTGAGAAGCACTGTATAATATCATACCAACAAACATGAGAACAACACACTCGCCAACTCACTTCAGAAAACAACTTGAAATTTGGCTGCTATCTACCCCCCGCAAAGAAATACATAAGATATTCGATACCCACTCAATTCAAATAATTTACAAAAAAAAACTAATGAATAGATAAATTACATTAATGATACAATACATACATAATACTTGAGCTTTTTTTGTTTATTATCTTGTTGGTAACCACCACGGCTTGTCCTTCTGTCGTTTTCCATTTATTTAACCCTCTTTAAAGTTGTGTGAACAAATTTTATTATTATTATCCCGTTAAGTTCTTGAACCAGATAATTTTATATGGGTGGTATTTTATCTTATTTTAGGAAACCAATATGGACGTTTTTCCCATTATCGGTGGGCAGTTTATCTTGTATGTTTATTGGATTATCTTAAATCCTAACAAATAATGCCGCGCTGGGCGTCTCCACCAAATTCCGTCAGCTGCCCCGCCTCCACCAAATTCCTCCTGACGTCTGGGATTATGAACCTGGCCCCCATCTGTATAGGAAGCCCAATAATTATCTTGCCCAACTTGGAGGGTTAAAACATTTCACTTCTGTGATTGTGACCACACTGGTTATGAAATAAAAAAGTAAGTGAAAACTATTGTGGTTTATAAAAAAGGAAAAAAAAAACATAATGGGAATACAAAAAATACTAATAAGTGAACAATGACCAATTGGGGTATGTACCAGAAAGTAAATGAAAGTAACATAATTATTATAAAAAATAAAAACACTGGAGAAGAAAAGAAAAAAAAAGGAAAGAATCGACAATTTATATCAAAAATATCGTTTAGTCATAATTTTTGCGCTGCTTATTGCGGAATCAGCTTTTTGCCTGGGTAGGTACTCAGGTAATGGTTGGAACGAATGGAATGAACGCGATAAAATTTTAATTTGAGGAAATATGTATTTCAATAAATGATATGGAGGGTGAATTACTAATAAATTGAACTACGGAATTTTCAGCTCTGGGTTCAATAATATTTGAATTTTATTTTCCAGGTCCGAAATCAATTTTGAATTTTGAAAAAAAATGATTGGTGCACTTATTTTATTACAGAATTCTGCTACTTATAGTGCTGAATAGATGAAATTAAAACCCTTTCAAATGAGCTTTCACACATACCCTCGTTTAAAAAATTTTAAGGGTTAGGGTTGAAGGGAAGGTACAAAATTACCTTAAAAAATATCATTTCAGAATAAAAAATAGATATGTTTCAGGTTTTACTCCTCCTGTATAACACAATACGTCATTCAATCAACTCCTCTCCAAAGTTAAATTTCTAATTTTATTCCTAAATTTTCATATAACATAGAAAATTTGATACCTTCAGTGATATTAAACCCTTATCCACAAATTGGAAGATGCGCCTTTTGGAGAATTAAATTGCCTTTCATTATTTCTTCAAGGGCCATGGTTATTAACAATGATTAGTAGATGAAAATAAATTCACAAAATTTGAAATCCGCAATAACCAAACGTGCCTTGCCACCCTACAAATTTACCGAAACGCGTTTTCCCGTCTAGATATACCTTGTATACAAGTTCCCAATTATTCGAAGTAGTTAGGTAATTTCATTGAACATGATGAATATTATGTAAATGACGATTCAAAAGTTAATATTCTTCGAGAAATTTGGCATTTGGAAAGCGAGAAATTCCGATTTGGCTATACCGGGTGTCCCAGTATACCTGTTCCAATGGATTATCTCAGCCATTTCGAAAGATAAAAACTTGAAAATTTCATGATCTCAACGTTCAAAAACTTAAGTGAGGGAAAAAAATTAGAGTCCCCTCCGGTTTGACCGGGTGACTGATTTTTCATTTCAAATAGCACCCTGTATATTTTTGATTTTTTTATTTCTACTCAAAATTATGTTTCCAAAATGTATCAATTTGTATTTTACATTTGATTTATGGAAAACGTCAATTGAAATTTCGATTGAAAAAATTGCAGAAATATTTTTTAAATCTTGATTTTGCTTAATAAAATTGATAATCCATGAACAATTTTGGTTCGAGATGATAAGAAGAATTCAAATTAATTAATAATTCTTAAATGAAAATTGGTGTGCCATGGAAACATTTGAATACATTTGTTTTCTTTGTATAATCATTTAAAGTTGTGGTATCGAGCCAACATTCAAGAATGAATAACCGTAAAAAATGATGATAATTCATAACCAAGAAAATTGATAATTTATGAACAATTATATCTTATTTTATAACGAGTTGCATACAATATGTTTTCCGTTTGCAAAAACCAAAAAATGTTTCTTAGGTGGCACTAAATGTAAGGGAAGACATTGTTTGTTTAAATCATCTGCTAAAAGTAATACAAAACATTTTGTGTAATTCAGTTTTTCAGAAGGAACTAATTTTTTTTTTAACGTTGCATTTTCTAGTAATTTCAAGTCCATTATGTAATGAATATGATGATTAAATTATATAAAAAATGCAACTATTTAAAACTTAAAACTTACAGAAAAAAGGGCTAAATTCGGCCTCAATTTGAAAGTTTATGTCTGTCATGGAAGAACGCTATATAGAATGACCTTGAGTTCAATAAAGTCTTTTTCACTCATGCAATAAAAAAACCCGTTTTTTCCACCAAAAAAGTTTTGTATTTTGCAGAACGTAGAAAAAATTTCCTTATAATCAATAAAAAACCTTTTCAAGTTGAAATCAACAGTATTTTACCGAACGTCAAACAAAGAATGAATAGTAAAAGAAACAAAAATTACAAATAAAGGGGCACAGAATATAATAACTTAAGCATTTGTTCGGAATGTTAAACGTTCCCATTTTTCAGCTCGTTGGAGTAGTTCATGAAGTAACCACTTCTCAACACCTCAGCAAAGGGTCACATTTCTTTCCTTTTTTTTTTTTTTTTGATCTTCCAAATCAATGGAGGTCGGGACACACGATCTTTCAAATCCCCGGAAGAAATCCAGCGTGTTAAATCTGGAGATCTTGCGCCCATCATCGGTCCTTGTGCCGGTCCATTATCTCCAAAGTTTCATTTAATTAAATGTCCCTTGCCGCTATAGCATTGTGGGGGGGGGGAGGGAGGTACCATCATGTTGAAAATGAATGTTTTACGCTATGTGAAAATTTTTCAAGAAAATGAGGGATCCCGAAGGAATTCTAGGAATTCGACCAGTAAAAATTTTGGTCCTAAATGAATCTATCAATCATGCCCCTATACATTGACTCCCCAGATCACGAAAGTGGGTTTTTCTTGCCAGTGTGGATTATTTTCCGACCAATAATGACAATTATGTCTATTTACAGTTGCATTATTATGGAAACGACTCTCATCTCACCACAATATCGAGCTGATAATAACATCTTCACGTTCCATAGCTAACCAAGCAAGAAACGCAAGTCTCCTCTCATAATCTGTGGGTAGTAATCCTTGATGCAGATGAATTTTAAATGGTTTGAATTTGGCAATTTTGAGAATGCGCTGAATTGATGAACGAGAAATACCGCTCTCCTGTTCTATGTTTCTAATAGAGATATGGGGATCTACAACCACTCTTCCTAAAACTGCAACAGCATGCTCTTCGTCCGTAGCATTTTTTCTTTTAAAGACAGTACGCTTCCTATGAAATGATCCACTTGTTGCCAAATTCGAAGTCAAGCGTGTGAAATACATAGCGCTTGGCATTCGTCTATCAGGGTATTTCTCTCTGTATGCACGTAGGGCAGCCCGACGATTGTTTTCGCATTTTCCATAAATCAGTATCATATTCAATTTCTCTTGATTAGTGGAGTTCTCATTATTTTCACGGTTATTCATTCTTGAATGTTGGTTTCTCTGACACGCACACAACTATTGAGAATTTTTAACTGTCAAAGTTATAAACAAATGTTTCCATGGCACACTAAGGTTTTCATTTAAGAATTATTAAGTCTTCCAGTTCTACTACAAATCTAATAATTTGAAATTTGACTTTCTCTTCATCATCTCGAATGCGAAATTGTTCATGAATTATCAATTATTATTGAATTCAAAATCAAGATTACACAAAATATCGTAGCCTACTGCAATTCTTTCAATTTGAAATTTCAATTGACGTTTTCTCCATCAAATCAAATGTAAAATACAAAGTGTGATACATCGTTGGAAAGATAATTTTGAGTAGAAATAAAAAATTACAAAAAATATACAGGGTGCTGTTTGAAATAAAAAAGTCAGAGTCACTTCCGGTCAAACCGGAAGTGACTTTCAATTTTTGTTTTCCTCGGTTGAAGGTTCCTTGAACGAATTGGAGATTGTGAAATTTTCAAATTTTTATCCATTGGAACAGGTATACTGGGACACCCGGTATAGAGAGATATGTACGGAGGCTGGCTTATGCAGCCTCTATGACCTTTTCAGATATACTCTGTTGTTAGATGAGCTGCGTCAGACCTGGCAGTGGCTTCTTTTACATAGTTTTCTATCACTGGTTACTATAAGAAGTTTATTTTTTCTTGCCCTCCGCCTTTGATCAGGATATGAAAGGAAATATCACCTTCTGTCTGACAGAATCTACAAGTGGTTTCTTCTGCTCATATTTCTATGTTGGCCGTCAGTAGAGTTCAGGCAATGCTCTGTTCAGGAAAATTTCGCCTGGCTCAGCTTGTGTTTCCACCTAGTTTCAAATATTTGGCCCTTTTTATTTCATCGACTCGATGGTGAATTGCTGTGACCTCTGTGTGGAATACTGTTGGCTCGTTTGACTGGGTCCTCGGGATCATTCTATTTGATTTTGCCCTATATTTCAGCTCTGACACCGTACTGAATTCTTCGATCCGTTATTCGCATCAAAGTTCATAATGAAAAATCATTAGTTCACATATGCAATGCTTATACACTGCCTAACTCATCAAGTTCTACAAAAACCAATATTTGATACTACATGTCGAGAGACAGCAAACGGGTTACAAATATAGTCGCAGCACCACCGAAGTAGATCCACACTTTGAAACATTCCCGAGACGAACTCCTGCATACAGTAATTCTAGGAAAAACATGTAGCATGGAAACTGCCGTAGATTCTGGACACTATTACACCTTCGCTTAAGATAAACGAAGCTGGTTCAAGTTCAATGAATACTGAGGCCACCTTATTGTGTGTCCCCGACAACTCTTGTACTTATACTCACCTATCTATGTTTTGACTGCCTAGCGCCTAGCGCCAGTACCATGAAGATCAAGGAAACATTCTAAGTTAGCGCACACTTTTTAATAGAGAGGTCGTTTTGGAAAAAAAATCCTTGCCAGCTTTCTTCCTGTTACTCCTAAGTGGAGACAATTCGGAATTGGAACAGGAAGAACAGCAATTGTCGTTGGAGTCCTACAACGTTAGACAAAATAAGAAACTATTTTGGAGATTTATTTGGATTATTAAAATATATGTTGATTTTTTAACCGACGAAACCAAAAAGGAGGAGGTTCTCTATTCGACCCGTATATTTTATGTTTTTCCATCATATTTTTTATGTATGATCACGCATAACTTTTTACTGAGGCGTCCGATTCCGATAATTCTTTTTTCAGTGGATAGGGTGTACTTCGAATTTGGTCCCAATTGAATTCAAAAAATGAAATCGTCCCCCAAGGGTAGCGAAATGAAGGATATTGATCACTCACCTTCTGAATTCTGGTCCGTTAACCGATTCTATCAGGCATAACTTTGTACTGGGTTCTTCGATTTGGATGATTCTTTTTTTAATAGATAGGGTATACCTTATATTTGGATTCAGGTAGGAATTAGCCACCCTTATGGGTGGAAAAATAGGGGATAATTGATTTTTCACTAGTGAACATTAGCACACACATACGTAGTTGACAATGACAGATCGCTACTGACATTATTCTTGTTCCGTCAAAATCAGTATATTTTATGAGAGGATGGAATGATATACAAAGTAATGAAATGAACTAACCAGAACTACGAAAATAATTTATATCACAACAAATAGTAAAAGTAGATAATCATATTATTTAACTGGTAATAGTTGAAGTAAGGTGGGTAAGTGAGTATTTTGGAAGTAATCAAAAAACAAGTAGGTAGTAATTGGTAAATTTTAGCCACAAAAAATTGAAAAATAAAAACTTTTAACAAAAAAATTAAACCGACGAAATACGGAACTGAAAGTAAAAATAAAACTCTTTTAAAAAAAATTAAACCGACGAAAAAATCAACTGAAAAGCAAAAAATAAAATAAATCTTAGTCTAAATGATAATTGGGTTCCTAAACTAATGTAAGTAACTGATTTTGAGTCGGCGCCAAACAAACTAGCAATGGAATTAGGTGAAGCGTAAAATGATGGCAGCGAGATGCACGGCTGCGTTTTGATGACTTCTTTCATAGATAATGATCTTCGATGATTGATTGTTTGGCGCCGACCAAAATCAGTTCTGATGTTAGACTAAATTTATCATTGAATAAGAGTTATTTATTTTGCTTTTATTGTTTCGTCGATAATTGTTAAAAGACCCTCAAAGGAAAGGTATTGATAGATTTTAATGCGTTTTTATATTATGATGTCTGAAGAAAGTTCATTCTCAATCCATGATGTGTTGCAATTTTGTTCAGAAGTTGACAGCAGTATCTGAATTTCTATATATGGACACCCAACCATCATCTAAATATCTGCAATCCTTTACTGGTACAGATATGAAAATGATAAAGAAACAGACCTATATGCAAACAAACAGAGAGAGTAAAAGAGATAGAGACAGCAAAACGAACAAATATGTGAACAGAGACACGGACTAATGAGTGATTTAATTAGGGTATTTTGTACGTATTTCCAAAGAGAATGTAGAATATGGGCAGGTTTCTGCGAAAGGATAGACATGAATGACAATATGAATTGTAACATGAATTGCCTCATCCGGAGTACGTGACATAAAAACGAAATCAATTTCTCTATAACGTTAATTGAGATGACACAACATAAACCACTCTCTGAATGGTGGATACCAACTGATAGAAAGTTATTTCTGTCGTTAATTATTCCATCATTCTATAATTTTTTTCTCATGAAATGCGTTATTCACATAGTCGTTATGTGAATCCTAATTTTTGCCGATCAGTATTGTCGTGGAAGAGAATGACTGACTGACAGAAAAACAGAGATGGGACATCTTTTTTAACAAGATGTACAACTCATCAAAATATATAATTTCACAAACAAGCACCTGCATAGAAGTCGCAAAATAGCGGTCGTGGTATATTTACAAAAACTATTCGATTGAAGAAATCACGTATAGTCGTAATCGTTGTAACAGTGATTCAATAAAGACCACGAAATATCTTTGTCTATGAATAACTTCATGTATGCATTTTCTTCCGCATTATTCACTGAAAATTCACACCATAAGGACTTACTAGCCAAACAGATATATTATTGGAATTATACACTTCAGTGCGTGTGTGTCATTGTTATGATGATTTAGTATCCAGTGACAAAACTCAACTCTTGGTGGACGATTTTGAAGTTATTATACATTCAATAATGTTATGGATGAAAAAAATCCGTTGATGTCGCCTTCCCTACTCGACTGTGGATGGAACGGTGGGCACAGACTGGTTTCAACACCACACTTCGCAAACCCTTTGGGTAACTTTATTTTGAGGTGAAATTGTTTTCAGAATTTCTAAGATTTCTTCTTCAATATAAGCTATTTCGAGTGGGTCTGGCCTCTCTACATGTCCTTCATGTTGATATCTTCAACACTCCATATCACGACCCATTGCACTAAATCTTCTAATATTTGAGGTATGAGGTGATGTCTCAAAATCAGTTTTTTGGTCTATAAATGAGCTGCACTTTGGTTTGCAATACCAGTGAATTGAAAGTATGTCAATAAGTTAATCATTATCAAGAATGTACAATTGTTTGAAAAGCACGAAAAACTGAGAAAAAGACTTTTTCATACAAAGAATCAAATTTATTCTCATTTTTTTCGAGTGGAAGGAATGATAGTTTATGTTTCTTTCAGAGTTTGTTGGTTTTATATACCAATTTGTGATTAGTAAATTGTTTTCTCGACGAATTATTCTAGTATCTGAAAACGGAATTGTTTAATTTTTTTCTAATTCAATTTGAATTGTAAATTTTTATTGTAGTTATTTCCTCTTTTAAAATTTCATCAGATTTATCCATTGGTAATGCACGAACAATATCATCTACAATTTTTTTTTAAATGGAACTTTAAAGGTCAATTGTGGTAATATTTCTTCGAAAAGGTCATCCATTACATACGAAGCAATGATTGGTGAGATGGTAGCTCCCATAGGTGTTCCAAGAATTTGTTTGTAAACATTTCCTTCAAACGAAAAGAAACTAGATTTGAATATGAATTGAATGATTTCTAAAAATTTTGTTTGTGAAATATTACAATGTTCTTCTATTTTACTCCATCTTTTAGTTATACTTTTCAACACTAATTCTATCGGTATGTTACTGAATAAGGAAACAACATCTAGGCTTATCAAGACATAGCTATGTGGAAGTTGTTTTTCGTTGATGAATTTAGAAAACTCGAGAGAATCTTTAACATAAAACTTATTTTCAAAGTCATATGCATCTGTAAGGATGTCTGTGAATAACTCAGATATTTTGCTATTGGGTGCATCAATAGATGAAGTGATATTTTGCTATTGGGTGCATCAATAGATGAAGTGATAGGTCTGAGTTTCATGATTGGTTTATGAATTTTGGGTAAACCATAGTATTTCGGTGATACAGAACTATATATCATACATTTTTCTGCTCCTTCTTCAGTCATCATTTATGATTTTTTAAATTCTGAAATCAATATATTTGCTTTTTGTTCAATGGTTGAGGTAGGATCTCTATTTAATTTGGTGTAAGAGTTTTCGTCATCAAGGATATCATGATATTTTTTTATCTATTCAGTTTTTTTTTTGAATGACACATTACCTTTATCTGATGTTTTAAAATAAGATTAGGATGGTTTTGGAAAATTTCTTTGGTTTTTTTATAAAGAGAATTGGGTATTGTTTAATTTTTTTGAGGTTTTTGAAAAAAGTTAGTAACCATATTTGATATTTTCGCTCTGAAAATATCTCTTTTTCTCATTATTGAATCCACTTATTAGTGATTTGATATCAGACAAAAGTTTTGAAATCGATACGTCTTTTGTAGTAGGAGGTAAACTGAATTTGAATCCCAAAGCAAGAGAATGTTCAATATCATTTGGTATAATTATATCAGTCAAATTTTTGAGCCACGTGCTCTTTGTTTTGATATCATTTTGGGAAGAAAATTCTAATCTATTTATCCTGTTGATATTTTTAATTTTTATATCTTTGAATATTTTTATTGTAGGAAATCGTTTGTCTTTCTGTATAATTCATCCAGATATCATTAGGTAGTTTTGTTGTGAGGAAGTTAGAAAGTTTCGAAAAGTATATTTCTGATGATTTGAGGTCATTATGTGTTATTTTAATTTCTAAATTTAACATTTTCTTGGTTAATTTTTCATTGAATGTATGAATTTCGTGTAAACTCTTACCATTATTTGTGTCAATAAGGATGTTCATAGCTTTGATATCATTCATGATGTGTGAAGGTATAACACCATTACGCCTACATTCTAGTAAGAATATTCTTCTATTTCTGTGAAGCCGTTTCTTGTTGATGTTGCACCATTCCTTCATTTTTTGAGACTTGGGACCGTACGTGATTCGAGTGTCTTCATGATGGTAGATGAATAAATTTAGATATAACGACTGAAAATTGGTATGAACAGTGAGGGATAATATATATATATATATATATATATATATATATATATATATATATATATATATATATATATATATATATATATATATATATATATATATATATATATATATATATATATATATATATATATATATATATATATATATATATATATATATATATATATATATATATATTGTTATGTTATGTTATGCCATTTGTAAATTTTAAAAGACCTAAAAGCCACAAAAAGAATAAATAATAAATAATTATCAATTTCAAGAGTTTGCTTGGAATAATTTTTAAAATTCAATGTAATTTTATGAGCCTAGGTATGATATGGATGATAAAAAAATGTCAAAGTACTATAAAACAGTCAATTATATACACTATCAAAATTATCATAACCCATAATTGTTCAAAAGACAACTAAAAGTCAAGATTTATAAAATTATCATGAATAACAAGTAATCAACACATTTATAAACTTGAAACACTCTGTACATGAAATTGTAGCAAACTAAAAGTAGCCATTGAGAGAACAGCAAACGTCTTTATGAAAGATAGCCAATCAGAGGAGAGATGATCAAATGAAAAGTTGGAAATTGTGAGAGAATGGCAAAGAGAGGGTATCATAAGCAATTATTATGCAAACTTGTAATTAATGATAAGAATGGGAAGTTAATTTGTGGGTATAAATTGGGCAACATCAATATAAACAGTGCAAAGTGAAAATTTGGTGAGCGAATTGAAATTTCAAATGGAACAACAATGGCGAGATGTTGCGAAGCGGCGAAAAAACAAAGCTTCGAGGAGATCGAAAATATTTTACAAAGCGGAGCACGCACAAAATTTCACTAGAAGAAAATGGAATAATTCCATCATTTGCTGAACAGAACAAGATTACCTTGATGATATCGTATATCTACGATTCCAAAAGTGAGTCCCCATCGATACGTTCCTGACTCTAGTTTTGCAGTCCCTAACGAAGGCTGGAGAGAGGAGACTTCCTGTTTTGGTATAGTTGTGAACACCAACAGTTCCAACCAGGTATAAAACCTTTAATAGGTGCTTTTCTTGGTCCTGAACTATTTCACAAATAACATTCATATAACTCTTTTTACAAAAAAATTTCCCCATGATTTTAACCTAATAATTTTGCGAACGTTAAACAAAAAAAATTTTAATTTAAAAAAAGTTTGTTTTGTTTTTTGTTTTTTAAATTCCCAAAAGACCCGGGACCGTGGCCAAATTTTTAAATTATGAGACAAGGGCGTACCACTGTTGTTAGCCGGGGAAGAAAATAATAATTGTTGGTAGCGTGACGGAGAACGGGGACGTTCGCTGACAATTTATTACAGGGAAAAACTATTTCATCATATCAAATTTGGCTCTCAAAGGGAAACCAAAAAATCTTTAGCAATATCAAAATATATATATAAAAACAAATTATATTTTTCAATTCATCAAACCAAACAATGTCGCCAACGCGGGTGCAAAATAATATTCGGCAAAATAAAAAAATATAAAATAAACTATCAATTTTCATTAAAAATATTACAATATATTAAAAAATTATATATATATATATATATATATATATATTATATATATATTACCCTTTCTGTTTCCTTTTTCAAGGCTTTTTTAATAACACCAGGTATTCTATAATTTCGCTGGTTGTGTATGATCAACACTGCTTTTTTTCAAAAAAACAAATAAAACCGTTAAAATTTTATTTTCAGATAATTTTAGTTACATATTTCCAATCAATTTTTTTTGGACATGCTGATTGAAAACCTCTGTTTTCACTAACCAATAAATTTTTATTCGCGTTAGCATGGTTTTATGATTATGTTCTTACGTTATATGAAATGAAAAACTTAAGAAATTCGCGGTTGGGGTCCCGGGGCTTTTTTGAACATTAAATTATTTGCAGCCTAAAATTTCATTTGAAGTTATAGTTTTTTATGGTTTTTTTTCATTTCGAACATACAAATTGGTATTTTCTTCCCTTTTTCCCCAAAATTTCTGTTTAAAATTTCTTGTTATTTTTGTTAAAGGAAAATGGCAAATTTTTCAAAAAAATCCGTCTGAAAATTGAACAATTTGGAATATATTTTTTTGGTTGGACGGTTTGATATATTTGATAGTTTTTTTTTAAAACTTCGAAATATTATACCAAGGGTATAGTATTCCCTAAATCAACTTGGAATGCAAGGGGACCCAGGCGATATTTGGGGGGGCGTGCGGGGCGAATTTTAAAAAATCGTAGCCTGACATACAGCAAATACGACAATTTGGTTCCAAATTGCCTTAAGCTATAGGACTTGATTGTTGGGTTCTCTCGTCTTTCCTGTCCATTAACAATGCGGTTACCTGTACGGCCAATCAATAGAGATTTATTTCGGATTTGTGAAAAATACCCAGGGAACCGTCTCTGCCATCATCCAATATCTTGTTATGTTTCCTACCCCAAGGTCATTGCTAAATTTGTTATGAACATTTAAATGCAAAAAACCTTTTTTTTGTTTTTGCTTTTAACGAAAACTAATAACAATCCAGATGCCCTGATCGGATTAAAAAGTAACGGAGAAAACTGGAAAAAAAAAGAAAAATCATTTTTTAAAAAAAATCATTCATTGAATGGGTGGTCCGATTTAAATTTTTCTAAAAGATTTTGAGTATAGCACTACAAAACGTCTATTCTCATTTTGAGTTTGAATACTGCGAAATAGTTGAAAATACTTGCAAACATGACCGAAAAGGGTGAAAGCGGTTGAGTAGGGGGGGTAGGGAAAGCTTGAATTTATTTTTCATTGATGTTACTGTTTTAAATACCTTGGCAAGGTTTCAATAAACCCAAACGCCGGGGGTTAGGGGAGGGATTATGAATCCGCCCCTAAATTTTTTTTCTGGTTCCCAATAAATTTTTTGAAAATTTTTTATTTATAACTGTACAAAAAGGGGACTAATTTTTTTCTCTCAAATAAAATTACAATTTTCAAATGTTCTGAAAAATTGTACCAAGTTTGGGTTCTGTGAGTTGACCGATAGAACTCCCAATGTCTTCGGTTTCGTTGAACGTTAATTTTTTTTTTTCGGAAACGGAATGGGCTATCATTGTAGCAATTTGTTCTTCGAGGTACTTTCTTCAATATGCTCCGCTACCATACTACTCTTCCATTTTCCATGTAATTTTGTGTTTAAAAGGGAAAACCCACATTGAACAAGAAGCGTTGGCGTTTAGACAAAGTCCGGTGTAACCTTTCGGGTTTTCAAATTTAGGTATTTCCTATGATAGAAGGAATACTTTAGATTTTTTCCAAAAGGTAACTCAATGCATTTATTATTTCTGTAGGTTAAAAACCACGTTGTTTACATCCTTTGGTCGTAGTGCAATGTACTTTTAACAAGTTCAACCTTTTTTTTCTTTTTTTCAACAATGGTGAAACTTTTTGAGGTGCAGGTCTTGGTTTCTTACTTATCAGTAAACGGCTCCTCTGCGTCAATGTCATCAACTGTCATCTTGACCATTTCATCACGTCTTAACCTCAAAATACGCCCATTACCAGAAAACTTTATGTAGCAGAAAAATATCATATGGAGCTTTCTTATGAAAAGTAATACTTTCCACCTTCCAATACCTTTGATTTTTAGGAAGGTATCCTTTGAATCAACTTTTAGAAATGCCATCAGTTGACTGAATGGTGATATATTAATATTTTCTCCAACAATCAATATTGATTTCAGCTGTGAGTATTTGGTCCATAGACTATTTGCACTATATTGTTCAGACTGAAATAATGTAAAAAAAAATAAAAATATTAATATTTTTCATGGGTAAACGTTCCCAAGTATCCATTAAGACAGTTTCATTTACGGTATTCACTCTGTTTTCATCTTTCCATTTCAGAAAATGGTCATACTCCTTCTCGTATAAGTGTTTGGATTTCACGGCAGTAAATTTCCTAACGCTATTTCAGCTTTTTAGCGTCCATTCTGTGGGGTTCCATATTTTTATAAACACAACCGTTTTTTTGTTTCCTCCACTAACAAGCTTGTCAATTTACAAAATGCGCGTCGTTTTATTAAATAAACAACCCCTAGCAACCTCTTCAATGTTTCCTGGCAATTGCATAGAAGCTCATTTGTGCTCAGTTCCGACCAGCGCAGTAAATACTATGAGAAAAATTTATGGTAAACAACGTGTTTAAGATAATTTTTTTTGGAAAATAAAATCTTTTATGCACCACGAGCGTTCTAATCCTAACCTCATCGGGCAACATTCATGAATGTTACCCCCCGGGCGTCACGGTACTGTAAATAAAAACGCGCTGCGCCCGTTAGAATCGCGCTCTCCCCCCCCTGGTCCTTTTGCACTCGCCCGGCGGGCCCTGTTTGGATATTTCACCTTTTCGCAAAAACGCAAAAAGGAATAGCGTATCGTATTATACTCCTTTCCCCCCAAAAACTTTTAGAAAAAAAATCGGACCACCCCCGGGGGCATCCAGGATCGCAAAAAGGGGAAAAAATTTAGATTGAATTGTCAAAAAAGATGATCCGCGCCCTCAATTCCTCACAACCAATACATATCGTCCCCTTTTTTGCGGGGAAACCTGACTGCATCTCAAAATTTGGGGGATAATAATTTTAAAATTTTTTTGGTTTTTCCGTTTTTTGGTTTTCAAAATCCGATCGGCGTGCTAAGGTTCTTTTTTTGCATTCCCTTTCAGCTGAAAAATTGGGACCCTTTCAGGCGAAGTCAGTCCCCGGGGGGGAAGGGTGCGCGATAAACGGTTGAGCTTTATTTTCTTACACTCAGATAACTAAACATTTTCTCTCGGGGTAGTAGTAAAGGGGCGCCGTTTTAAACTAAAGAGGTTCGACCCCGAGCTTTTTTTTTAATTTTTCTGTTACCCCTCAAATCAACCCCCTTTCACGTCACTAAAACATATTACCTAAAAAAACCCCCCACAATTCCTAAAAAAAAAAAACACCACTTCCACAGAGCATGACCTACTTGGCGCCCGAAAGCCTGCGAAAATTTTTTTTCTTGCGTACTTTTTCAGGAAATGGCTCTTATTTGACTAAACTTGTCCATTAAGGCACGGGATTGCTTCATTAGTTTTCGTTAAAAAAAACAAAAAAAACTTTTTTTTTGATTTAAATTTTTTTAACAATTTTAGCTTTGGGCCCTGCGAGAAAAATAACTGAATATAACTACGGCCCTTTTTTTCATATGTGGCGCAGTGGTTTCCTGGTATTTTTTGTCAAAAAAAATCTATTCGGTCTAGTAAATTTTTTTTGATCAATATGGCAAAATGGGGATACATCAATGCTGTTTCTGAAATAAAATCGTTAAGGGGTTGAAAAGCTGAAAAAATGGCGGCCAGCTAGAGTTTATAGTAGTAAAAACAGAGATGGTGTCATAGGGAAAAAATTTGGGGAACGGAAATCAAGCATTTTATGTTATCTAGACTATGCTTTTGACCCCTTTCCCGTTTCCTGTTGCCCCGTTACCCCGTTTTCCTGTTATCCTTTTTTTTTTTTCGTTACCCCTTTTTCCCTTTTATCCTTTATCCTGTCATCCCGTTATCCCTTTTTCCCCCGGTTTTTTTGTTACCCCGTTATTCCCGGATCCCATTTCCTTTTACCCCGTTTTTTTTTACCCCTTTCCCCTTTTTCCCCTTATCCTGTCACCCCGTTTTCTGTTACCCCGTTTTTCCCCTTATCCCGTTTTCCGATCCCATTTTTCTTTTCCCGGTGTCCGTTTCCCCTTATCTTTCATCCCTTTTTTTCGTTATCCTTTTTTCCCATCCCTTTTCCTGTTATCCGTTTTATTTACCCCGTTATTCCGTTCGTTTTCCGTTATTCCCCATCCTGTTATCCGTTTTCCCGTTTTTCGTTACCCCGTTTTTCCCCGTTATCCCGTTGTCCTGTTACCCCGTTTTCTTTACCCCGTTATCCCGTTCTCAATTTATCGTACTACAATTATTTTATTCTTTCCCCATCGGCCCTATTGGGATCTGTGGATAAAAAAAAAAAAAATTAAAATCGCATGGAAAAAATGGGGGTTGATCGTAAAGGGGGAAAAAATTCAGGGTTAAAATTTTTTTTGGATAGTATTTTTTTTTTTTTAAATTTTTTTAATTTTTTTTTATCTCAACCTGTTCATTGGTTGTTTATATTTATTTTTACAAAAAAAGAATGATGCGGATGTGAGGGGGGAATTTTCGGGCTCTAGAGTTCCAGGGGGAAAGGGAAAGGAGATTCAAGAAGGAAAGTTGAATATTCATAAAAAGGATGCACCGTTTTATGAAAAAGGGTTTTGGGTCCGAAATGTGGAGGATCTTTGACTTTGAATAAGGTTTTTTCAAAATGAATCTTTTTCTGGCACCCCCAAATTCCCCGTTTTTCGTTCCAAAAGTTGAACCCCCCAAATTTTAAGAAAATTCCCAAAAACAGAAAAAAAAAGGTGCTGAAGCAGTAAAAGGGGAATTACAACTGTGTTGAGTATAACCCTTAGAAGCCTGGGAAAATCTTTTTTTTCGATAAAATCTTTTTTTTCTTCCAACATCCAAAAAATCGAAAAAAAACCCCCCAACGTCATCAAAAAAAGTAAAAAAAAACAAAAAATTTTCCCCAAAATTTTATCTAAAGATATTCAGTCAACCCCAACCACGAACCTTGCTAATTTAATCAAAAAGTCTCTGATGGGGGTCTTTATCTGCTGTTCAAAATTTTTCGTCATCTGGCCCTATGGTTGTAAGTTCTCTATCTAATTCTTTGGGAAACATCCAACTGATTCAGAAGTTGAATATACGGGGGGGAAAAATTTTTTCCATTAAAGCCCCAAAGAAACCCCAAGTTTCAAAAGCAGTGAAATCTTTCCACTGGGTTTTTTGGGGGGCCGATTCTTGAGGCCATCCCCCACCTTCAAGATTTGTTTCCAAAAAATTCTGGATACGGGCAAAAAAAGATTTTTTGACTTCGTTCTGCAACTTTTACCACTAAAAAAATCTTTTCAGGATGTGATTCCCCCCTTTAGGGCCTCTTGGTTGCCCAAAAAAAAAGAGGTATTGCCATTCCCCCTCGGGGTTTTTTGACGGTTGTGGAAAAAAAGCTTGTTCGAAGAAAAAGAAACTTTAGGTGAATTATTTCGCCCTATTAATTCGGTTTTGGGGCCCGGGGGGGGTGGGAAGCCGTTGTTTTACGCTGCTCGTCGATTTTAAATCAACATCCCGATCGGCCTCCACCGTATTCCCAAAAAAAGTTTTTTAATTTTAAATTTCAAAAATTTTTTTAAAAGATGGGCATACCTTTAAACCGAAAAAACCTTTTAAATTTTGGAAAAACCATTTTGCAAATTTCAGAAGGAACCCTTTTAAGCACCTTCTGTTTATTTGAATTTCCCTCAATCAAGGCTGATTTCAACTGTTGGTATCTTGATGACGGCTCCATAGGGGGGGTAAATCTGATGAATTTTAGAACAGTTCAAAGAAAATAATTTCAACATCAGAAAAAATTGGTCTTAAATTGAATTTTGAAAATGCGAACTATATTTCTTGACGACCTGAAATATGACATACCGGGAAAATTTTTGTTTTGCCCCCTGGTATGAAACTTATGAATAAAATCAATGGACCCCCCTTTTGGTGCCCATGTCAGAAGAATTTTGGCACAACCTGCAAAAGCTGAATTTTGAATTTGATGGCATCCCGCATGGATTCCATCCCAAAGCATATTGGGTTATTTTCTTCTGAAAACTGTCGATACCCAAATTGATAATACATTGGATGTTCCCCGACTTGGCGCTGTCAAAATGAACTTGATCTTGACTCAACACCCATGTTTTTTTGGAGCAGATTACAAATAAAAATTTTTCAGCCTTTCCACGTGGCTTCAAGCAACACTTCCCGTAAATAAGGGTGGTCTGGGTAGGGAAAGCATCTTTCACTTGCTTTACCAGCTTTTCTTGCTTGTTAAAAAGCATTCCATCTGGTTGATCAAATTTTACCTGGATTATTTTTCCAATGTGCCCGATGTTTATTTATATAGAGGTGAACCCTATGGTGTTCTAAAACTGGAACCTCTGCACCTGATAATAAATTTCCAAAATCCGGGGATCTTTCTCATCAATTGTCATCTAAACAACTCCTTGACTCGGCTGTTAATTCTCCCCTTGAAAAGGCCCCGACTGAAGGCAGTTAGAAAGAAAGAATCTGGAGGGCTCAACCCTTCCAGTTGCATTTTTGGAACTTTTAGATGATGAATCTTTCGGGGATTTCTGTGGTTTACGTTTGGCTGTTCTATTTTGTAAGTCATAAATGCAGATGTGGATTTATCGTCAACGAAAAGGGACGCATGGATTGAGTAGATTCAGTTCCGGGGGTTCTGTCCGTCATTCAACTGTAAATGACTTAATCAAGCCGGCTTTATCAACTGCTGATATTCCCTGTCTTAAAACCCTTTTGGGAATCATTCGTGATGATGGTAAGCGTCCAGAGGGGATGTCTCTCATCCCATGGAGTCATGGAAAACCTTTAGTCTGGGACTTCACCTGCTGGAAACCGTTGCAGCATCAATAAGATTCAACATCCAGAAATGCTGGTGGGGTGCAGATTCTGTGAAAAGTCCAAATTGAAAAAAATATTCTACTTTTAAAAAATCAATACATTTTTTTATCCGGTAGCAATTGGAAACCTTTGGTTCATTTGTGTTATGAACGAATTAATCAATCATATTGGAAAAAAAATTTATCAATAAAACAATGATCGAAGAACAAGGACTTTTTTGATACAAATATCAGTATCGCCATCCAAAAAAGGAAAGCCCTCAATTCTGGGTTCTATTCCCGTACTAACGTTTGATGAAAATATTTATTCGTCCACAAAAAAAAAATATGTCAAGGAGTATCCAAAGTATATTACTCGGAGTCAAAACCTGAAAATAAATTTTGGGTTCAACCACTTCCAAACAATAACGCGATCTACCATATCTTTATCAACTCGATTTCAAGCGCCTCCAATCGGTTCCTTATTGCGGCGATCCAAAAGATGAGAAAACATTGCATAAGAGACTATTCCCCTTTTAAGATAGCAGTAGCGGAGCGATCTCCCCTCAGTTCTGATTCCATCAAACCACTTGTCCTGGGAGCTCCAAAACTCTTGGTTTAATGGTTTGAAAAAAAATTGGCAATACCCTTTAAAAGAATAGTGCAATACAATGTTTATCCGAATACCAGATGGTTGCTTGAGTATCTAGAAAAAAGAAAATTTGAAGGATATCAACACAAGCATCAAAATATGAAGGGTGCTTTGATAAAGCATTTAAGAAGGGGAAAGAACCCTTTTCAGAAGATTGTCTGATTTGGGGGTTAACACTGTTTCTTTGAAAAGCCAGTACAAAGATTTGCACCTCGTTTTATGGGTAACGCTTTTAACAGGATGCGGGAAAATTTTTCAGATATTTATTAAGGTCTTCATGAAGATGTAAAAGATAAGAAAGGCCAGCCTTTCATTTGAAATCGATGAAAATTTGAGCGATAATGAAAAGGCAAAAAAAAGTCTTGCAAGATATCTTAGAATGAACAACCCCGAAATTGTCGATAACTTTGTTGGTCAAAATAAATCATCGTTGAAATGTACTTTCTGTGGCCATTGTTCCATATTTTGACCCATTCTGGGACCCCTTTTACTCCCTATTCCAAAGGTACTGCAAACCAGACTGTAATGTTTAGACTTGTTTTTCTAGGGGAAAAATTGGTGATGACGAAAAACCCTTTTGTTCAAATGCAAGGAAAAGGAGAAAATGCACGAAGTCATTATCTATACATAAATTCCCAAAATTTTAGTAAATTACTTGAAAAATTTTCCAATGGAAGATTCAGAGGAAAACTGAATGTCTTCATTGACTCTTCCTCCGATGGATTAGATATGAGTACTTTATGCCCAGATAACGCAGCCCGTGTCGCTAAAACCCGTATGCTTATCCAACCATAGCGGAACAATTTAACGGACACTACACGGCTTATTTGAAAGGCACCCTTACGAGGCATGGCACGAGTACAATGACTCGAAGTATACCGCGGGTAGAAATCCATTGTGAGTGGGGGACCCATCTCCCTTCTATGATCAAGAGGACACCGAATCACAACTTTAAAATAGGCATTTACTTATTTCATTATATACTAAATAACTAATTTTCATTAAAGTTGATTAATTTTTAATTATGAAAAAAAATTATCCAAAAAAATAAAATAAAAAAATTGAGGTGGATATTTACATAATAAAAAAATCATATTTGATTCCAATCAAAAAAATCTAGCAAACCGGTGGACCACCCTTGACATTAGGGGATGAAAAATAGATGTTGTCATTTGTCAGACCTAATCGATATGCACACAAAAATTTCATGAGAATCGGTCGAGCCATTTCGGAGGAGTTCAATTACAAACACCGTTTCACGAGATTTTATATATTAGATATATATATATATATATATATATATATATATATATATATATATATATATATATATATATTATTATATATATATATATATATATATAGTGATAAGTATTCGTGACTGGCGGTAATATAGAAGTAGATTTCTTGTGGGGATGCAGTCAGGTTAAAGGGCTTTATTTCAAGTAAACTCTTTGAAATTGGTCAAGCTTTCGGCTATGTTTATTGCCTTCCTCAGGACGACTGAAATTATAATGAATAACAATATGAAATTGTATAGTATTAAGGTACTTACTAACATGAGAATAAATAAAATTATTACATATGAGGAACATGAAATATTTTTCGTATGACAGTGACAATTGTATAATATTATAAATCAAGTTGGAAAATTTTGAATACTGAGTGATATATCATTATTTTTGTTCAATTTCAGTAAATATGTATAAATTTGACTTAGATTGTTCAAATCGTCTTTTATTCATTGTTTGACTATTTGAATTGATATGAACCATTTCCAAGAAAATTCTTTGGTTACATTTATTCTCAGCATCTAAAATGTGTGTATTATTATAGTCCATTCGATGGTCTTGCTGATTAACATGTTCCGAAAGTGCGCATGAATTACCGTTTCGTTTACAGTCACTCCTATGGGATATAATTCGACTATTGAGACTTGGAATGGAAATTAAAAATTGAAAAAGCACATAAATAAAAAATGTTTATATTTAGTAATTTATGCTATGTTATTTTACTGTTTTTCCTGTTTTTTCAAACCTCATATAATATTAGTCGATACCTGTTTGAAATAGACATGTTTTCAACATTACAAGCAATTGTCTTAATTTATAAATCTATAGAAATCAAAATTTACTACTATATTGTTGAGCACAAGCAGACAACAAAATGTTAAAGTCAGAACATTCTGTATATGAAATTAGATCTGAACACAATAGCCAATAAGATGCCAGGAAAGATCTTTATGCAGAATTATGAATATTAAAAATATAAAAAGCAGAAAACGTCATAAATGAATTTTTATATATTATGTAGTATGTAAGGTATTTAGAAACGATTCGTGAATAAAAACTGTCAGATAAATGAAAATAATGAAAAGTGCAACGAAAAAGGGGTGTAAATCGAAAATTCGAGAAGAAAACAGAGGATGTGTGGTATCAAGGGAAAAAAATCAACAAGCTGGAAGATTGAGAAAAAAATAATTTTGGAAGAACCAACGCAAGAAATTTGAATTGGAAAAATCAATCACATTTTCGTTACAAAACAAATTATTTTCCGATACAACACGAGAAAATACTATAACTGTAGCTGATAAAAACCCAGATGCAGAACGAATCTTACCTTTCATTTGAGACATATACCAAGTCAGAGGCGAATTCACAGTGGACAAAGGGGCTGCAGAGTGGAATGGCAGTTTCCAGGAACGGAAGAGCGATCCGAGACACTGAACATTTTCGTTTCAAGAAGCCACAGGTACTTTGAACCATAAAAGTCACTGAACTCAGTGCAATTCAAAAATAAACCTTCTAAGGAACCCTCTTGATAGAACACTTTCATGAATTCGTATATAGACCACATAACCTACAAAAATAGGTTACATTTCACTTTTTATTATCACATAGTTTCATTTTCATGTATATCTTGCTATGAAGCACTAATTTAAGTTAATTATCGCAGAATAGGTAACAATAAGTCTTCCTGAATAAAGAAAATTATTATTCTGATGAATTTCTGCATTATTTTCAATGTTCGAGCAATAACAAGTTGCCATTTTCTGAAATTGACACCAAGAACTACCAAAGGACTCCACAGTAGAATTGACTCCTGAGATTCCATAGGCGTACCGATTGAGTTAGCTGAGGTAAAGAAAATGAGATGACAGAATCAATGGGAAAAAGGTAAAATACATAGCCGGACATAAGGAATATTCATATAGGTATTCATTTATCAACATATCAAATTAAATTCAAAGGTCAACTAGCTAAAAAGATTTTGAAAAAAGTATAAAAATTAGTAAAACAAAAAAAAAAGTTTTTTTATGATGTCTGATTGTGAAAATAAAAGATGAATAATAAAATAAAAACAAACCACAATCGCACCGCATCATATCAATATATATATATATATGAAACTCACTATTATGTTAGATACTGAAATATTTTCATTTTGCATTTTGTTATACTTGAGAATTTGTTTTATAATAATTATTACCTCTATGTTGCTAAACAATACCACTACATTTGGCTAAAAATTAAATTAAAAATATATTTTTTTTGAAATGGTGTTGTGGTAGTTTAAATTGCAAAAATAGGGACAAAATATTAAAGAAAATGTTGTTCCTTTCAAGTAATGCGACCTTAAAGAACTGCAGATTTAGAAAATATAACATTATCAAAACGAAAACTTTAATGTCATTGTTGCACTTCAAAAAAATAGAAATAAAAAAAACGAAATATTTTCCTTTTCATATTTTACAACTTCCTCAGAGTTGCAGATACAATCATTTACAAATTCCTCAAATCTTCTATACTCTATACCAATCGGCCCATCCTACTAACCATCTTTGTTCATATTAACCACTTTGGCGGTATTCATGTTGAAAAGGGAATATTATCAGTTGCTAATATCACAAGAGAGTGAGAATGAAGAGAAAATAATTCTCAGATTAATATCATAAGTAAATACTTTTGGGAGTACTCCAAGTACATCAAGTAATAATACCAACAATACATTGTATCCACCTAATAACGGTCATACTCTTAAATTTTTTTACAATTGCACCATTTATAATAATTATAGTCGAGAATAATGTATAATGTTCGTGTTCATAAAAAAATATTTATTGTTATAGGTAACAAATAATAATCAAAACAAATTGTTTATAGTTAAAATAAATATTTCATGATTATAATTAAATTTGAATTATTTATTATTATTAAATTTCTTCCTCTCATTCTGCCGAATTTGAACTGTTTGATCTTCCACTTTGTTCGTGATACACTCGTGATTGAATTTATCTTATAAGTCTGTCTTTTATTTCCAAATTCAAATGAGAAAACACACACACACCACTCGTCCTGCGGACTCGTGGTGTTTTCAAGCAACCCAGTTTCGTTATGAAATAAATCGACAGACTTATCGCAAAAATTCAATCACTTGTGGTATTACTACTGATTATTTTTTTATGTTGGGATTATAAACACATTTCCCGGCACAATGATACAACGTACTGAAGCGGTTTTGATTCATTTCTCACTTTCCATGCGAAAATATAATACCTCAAATTATTCCCGCGGCAATTTTCTGAGTAGAATATTCCCACTATAATGAAGTTTTGATTGGCCAGAACGTACATGAATGATTTGAATTGAAAGTTTCCATAGGTTTCTAGAAATGCCAAAAAATAATCAGTTGAATATTGTTAGGCATGATAAAAATGACAAAAAACATCTTTTTCCGATAATGAACTAGCTAAACGTTGAAACGCATCATAGATCTTTTAATTTCCACAGCAATATTTCCTTTTCAATTATATTAACCTGTAATTAACGGTTGGAGAAAGTAGTTTTAATATTCTTTTAATTTTCAGAATCCATGCGATATCAAGTTGCATGATTAAATAGGAAAGTTATCTAATTCACACAAATCATTTTCTGTAAATCAATGCTACCCTTTTATTGTCATTTAGGTTTTCCCTTCACGGGAACAGTGTTTTATTTCATTCAAATAAGAGGGAACAATTTAAAATCGTTCAATATTGGTCTCACCGATTCGAACTCTGTGAGCTAACTCAATCAGCTTCTTTTATTCGATTCTGAATTTCTATCCGCCTGATTTCTCTGGCTTCCTTCACTTTCGAGCGACTATAGGAGAAAAAGGTTTTTTCTAGCCCTCAATAATGAAATGAATGGATACCCACGCGCTCCGCTAAAAAACGATAAAAAATCTGATGACGTTAATAAAAAATATTTCAACAGTATATTGCCATTCATTTTATGTGGCATTCCGAAAAATACAATTCTTTGGATCCGATTATTCAAGGACAGCTCGATTCGTCAGTGTCAATTTAGAATGAAATCTCCTCCACAAATTCTGGGCACAAATTGTATGTAGGATATTTTATAGGATATAAAGTGGGTCAAATTTAAAAAGTTTCCATTAATAATATCTCTAAAATGAAAGAGATATCAACAAATGCCCCCAACCCGTTCCAAGGCAAGGTTTGGGCAACCAAAATAGCATTGGAGCGATCCTCGATAATTCTCATCCCCAATTTCCCAACAACCCCACCCAAGAGTTTTTAAAAGACTACACAAAATTATGCGTTCCATCTAATACTACAGTTTATAGCTAAAGAAGCAGTTAGCTCACTTGGCCCAAATGCATGTTCCAAGGTAACATCCACTCCAGGGAAAGAATTCAGGATGCGCAGAAGACTGTACGCGATTATCGCTCTTTGAAGTATACGAAAAATGCCCGTATAAGTAACACAGTAACACGCGGTATGCGCGAGGAATAAAATCAGAGTTGCGCAGTGTACAAACGGGAACATAAAGATCAAAGTGCCACGCCAAGTGAAACGAACTGATTCTTCAGCTATAAACTGTGCTAATATATCTATTTGGTATGATCTTGTACAGGGCAATGGGTGCAATTGCCCTCTGATGCACGACCGAAGCACTTTTTCTACCAATTAAAAAAAAAAAATGTCATTAGGACCCCCACTATATTCACTAGAGTCGTTATTAGAAGCTTTGTGCATAGAGTCCGCGCCACCACAAATTATGTGTATTGTTTCCTATGCGTTTTGTTTTCCCCGCGACCTCTTTTCCCATGAAATTGAGAATACAGACAAGAGAGGGAATTTAGTTCGTTGCGAGTCAATTCGCCGGGGCATTAGGGCTGGAGGGATAAAGGGGAAACCATTCCCAGCGCCCATGGTGGCAGAAGTAGATGATGATCCTGGTAATCACGAGAAATGCTGAAAACTTTCAGTTTCGGGAAGTCTTCCCGTTTATTTACAAATAAATTTAAAAAAAGACCTACTTAGATAAATTTAAACATTATTTTATCGTAGTGGAAACGGTTACGGCTGGTAGTATAACAACATACATATAATATTAATGACCCCCTCGCTATTGCTGTGTAGTCGATTGCAAAAATAGAAAGTGTAAATTTTAAACTTTTCCCCCAAACTGCATCCCCCATAAACTGCAGCAAAGAGATGGGAAAGAAAGAAACATTCTAACGAGCTTATCAGAAAGAAACATTTGCGAACAATATCCATTTATATGGAAGTTTGATGGATTGTCGGGGTGAATATCATTTAACGTTCTACGGGGTTTTTTGCTAGGAAAGTAGTTGTTTTCCCCCGTCGGTCTAAATTGTTTCAATTATATTGAACCTTTGTGAAGAGGGATTTTGTGTGTGATGTATGCATTTCATTTCATATCTTATCATCCCTCCATATGGCTTTTTTTCATTAAAAAGGGCCAGTGGGGCATTTTGAGCCCCCCCCCCCGGGGGAAGGGGGAATCTTGTATTTAAAATCCCATCGGGTGGGGGGGTTGAGGGGTTTTTTTTTCTGCCACTAGGTGTCGCCGATTGAAAGTTATCTTTTTCGACCCCCAAAAGATTTTTTTAAGCCGATAAATTTTTTATGTTGTTTTCCCCGTTTTGGGCCAGAGCTTTTGGATCTCTGGCTGGTGACTACCCAAATTGAGGGGAAAAGGCCGGAAACCGGTAGGGCGGTTGTTCAGGTGGGGGGACTCATTTAAACATAACGTTTATCAAAAAAAACATTTCGAACAATATCCTTTTTAAATGGAATTTTTCATGGATTGTCAGTTGAATATCATTCAACGTTCTGCGTGGTATTTTTAGGAAAGTAGTTTTTTTTCGCCCGTCGGTCTCCCAATTGTTTAAAATTTATATTAAACCCTTTTTGTGAAGACGACTTTGTGTGTCTTTCATGAAATTTTATTTCATATTTTAAAAGGGGATAAGTGTTTTTGTTTTCCCAAAGATATTTCAATCTCAAATTTCCGGGACGTGGGGTTTTTTCATTCGATGAATATTTTAGATGTTTTCCGATTTCTATTTGCGTCAGGGGGGGTAGAAAAAAGTTTTAAACCCAAGTTCCTGGGACGGTTTGGGGCCGGTGATGAAAAGCAAATAGCGACTTAGATTGGGAGTTCGGGAAAGCCTGGACGGTGTTGTGAACTGATCAATCAACCCCAATGGGGAAAGGAGACAGAATACTTTTGATGTATTTCCAGGGTTTTCTTTTCATAAAGACATTCTTTTCAGGGAAAAACACCCGAGAGGGTTATTTTATTTTAATTTTCACGAATTGGTTTTGGTTACAAAAGCAATTGGGCCCTTTCATTTAACGATTGTTAAATGTAAAAGCAGTTCAATTTTTTAAGAATAAACATCGTAAATTGTAATTTTATAAGCAAAAGGGAAATTTTGTTGGAATTTTACGTGTTAAAAGTGTTGAACTTGTTTTTTATTTTTTAGGGACCGTTCAACGTTCTTACATCCTTCAAGGGGGGGGGAAATAGGATCCCAAATTTAAAAGGGTTTAAATTTTTTAACCTTTTCCCTTTTCCTGATTATTATATCATTCAGAAGTTCAGTAGATAGTTTTTTGTTTAATCTGATGTTATTGAAGTTTCCCGTTAAACTTTAAAAAAAACCCACGATTATATGGGTACTTTTTTTTTTAAAATACTTGGCTCCCCAATTTTTTCCTTTTTCTCAAGACCCTTTTGAACCCCAAAAGACCCCCAAAAGACTAACCCAAACACATTACTTGCCAAAAGAAAATACACAAAAGTAGCATCATTTGATATTCAAAATCAAAATTTACAGGGGCACCCCCAAAAAGCGGGGAACCTTCTTATCAATACAAATCTATTTTTATTTTTCTTTCTTTTTTTTTTGAAAAAAAAAAGGTTTCTGGAAATAGTAGTACCCAAAAAATTTTTACAACGGG